>APFE031038573.1:3600-99863 GCA_000404065.3 Pinus taeda
CATATTAAATAATATAGTTTTATGTAAATTTATATTAAAAGAAGAAAACAATTTGTTTAATTATTCTTTATATATTTGTTTTTGTTGTAAGAAATACATGTAATTTATTCCATTTTTAGTATCAAGTTGATATATAACATTTAGGATATATTAATATTAAAAAATGTTTAATATTGAATTTATCTATAGAGAATTTGTTTTCCATTAATAGCTTAGATTTGTTATGTTTTTTTCTTAATATGGAGTTCATGTGTAACCTTTTAAATATTAATAGCACTTTTTATAAAAATGGAATATTGTATAACTGAATATTCTTATTACATGAGATATATATGAGAGAATTTTTATTATATAAATATTTTTTAGGAACGTTTATAGTTGAGAGGTGCACTACAAAACCATAGATTTAAAAATAATAAAATAACGTTGATATCACAAGAAAAAGAAAAATTGTTATCCATAAATAAATATTCATTCTAGAACATCTATATTTAAATAAAAATTTGTATTAGATAAGAATATAGTACCAATCAAATAACTATTCCAATATCCATTTAAATAAGAAACACTCTATATCATAATGTTATTATTTTACATATTAAACAATACTTTCACTAACAAATCAACAAAAAAATGTAATAACAAAAAAATCAATGTACATCATAAATAAAATACTTACATTTCTAAGTTAATTCACAACCACTTTATATAGAGATAAGGTAATTGAAGGTAGAGAGGAAAAATACTTTTTCACTACTTTTTCTGCAATTGAAAAATTCCATATAAAAATAATATAATTGAAAACAAAGAAAACACAATTAAAAAATAAAATACAAAGCATCTAGTTAAAACAACTAATTCAGATGATGTGGATGATTAAAAAGATGAGGGAAGCTCCTCAGATTGAAATTAGACTAAATTTCTCCAATAAATTGGTTTTTGTACATAGTTGTAGACCCAATGAGCTCATAATTAGATAATTTGAGATCCAAAGGTTTGTGGGAAGTTTCATGATCTATTAGTTACTAACATTGCAATAGAATTATTAAAAGACACTTCAATTGCAAAAGAAGTGGAGAGAACAACTAGCATAATAAGATACCATCACCTATGCAGATGAAAATAAGGTTAACCCCTAAATATAAAGAATTGATCCAAATCTATTTTGTATGAATTAACCACAAGATAATTTTTTTTGAAAAGATGGAAAAATATCAAATTTGAATCTATATATCAGTAAACTTTGAATGACATTGACACAGATATTTTGATGGAAGCTTCTAATAATAAAACAAAAGTCTCAAAACAAATCATCCACATGAAACAAAAGTCTCAAAACAAATCATCCACATGCATCTGGACACAAAGAGAAAAGAAAAAAATTGTTTGGCCTAAAGAGAACTAAATTACCAGAGGAATGTGCATATATAATCTACAAAAGGATTAGCAAGGATGGAACCCAAAGAAAGGCTAAGGTAGAAAGTAGAAAGTAATGCAGGAATGAGCTAGTAATTAGATAATTTGACATCCAAAGGTTTGTGGGAAGTTTCATGATCTATTAGTTACTAATATTGCAATAGAATTATCAAAAGACACTTCAATTGCAAAGGAAGTGCAAAGAACAACTAGCATAATAGGATACCATCACCTATGTAGATGAAAATAAGGTTAACCCCTAAATATAAAGAATTGATCAGATCCATTTTGTATGAATTGACCACAAGATAATTTTTTTTGAAAAGATGGAAAAATATCAAATTTGAATCTATATACCAATAGACTTTGAAAGTGGCCTAAAGAGAACTAAATTACCATAGGAATGTGAGTATATAATCTACAAAAGGATTCACAAGGATGGAACCCAAACAAAGGCTAATGCAAAGAACACAAGTATAATTTTTACTGTGCAAAATTGATAGGAACAGAGATAAGAGGAGATAGAGAAGTAGATGATAGTGACATACTCAATGAATATTGCTAGTACCCTTATTAATTAGGGTTCATCTTTTTTTATCTGTTGTAATACGTTATATTGTTCATCATCATTCAATATTAATCTTAGTGGCTTGTCTCTAAAGCAATTGTACAAATCTATTGGCACGGGAAAGAATAAGATAACCCTACCTTGAAGATAAAAATCAAACAATGGTTTGATATATTACATATTACAAATACAATTAGAGCATTAATTCTATTGGAACATCAAAACATTGTTGGATTGGTAATACAGATTTATTGCTTGGAAATAAATTTTTTTAGTTACATTTACTATCTAGCCAGGAATAAAAACAATTGTATCCGATGGTTTTTTATTATCAAGCCAACGATAAAAGTCAAATGATGATTTTTTACTATCCAACCAATAATAAAAATCAAGAGAGTTTTTATCTTCCAGCTAGCATGCAAAAATTGATAACAAAAATTGTTATCAAGGTTGTGACTACATACAATATAATTGTAATCACATGTTGGAGCAGCGTTGGTTATTATTTGGAGCACCGTATATAGCTTCCACTTATAATGTGTTGGCCAAAACCTGTTGAAGATATTCATATAAATAATTGAATTACAAAGGAAATGAACTAGAGTTTGACATTACTATTCTTGCAGAACCAAGGTTAATATCCATTAGCAGCATTAAACTTGCAGCGAGACACTTTGGAGCAACATTAACTGTTACTGGAGAAACGTTACATGTTACTGGAGCTGCATTGAGGACAATGATATTTGCAGTACAATTTTTTGCATTCACTTGAATTGAGTTCCAACAACATTATACAGCTATATACTCAATACAAAACAATGTGTTGAATTGAGTTGAGTTGCATTACAATGCAATCGGCTCTTCCAACCAAATTCCAATGCAATATAAGGTGAATACAACCTTCTTCATATGTATGGGTGTGTGTTATTTATTTTCTAAAACTTTTACTATCCCATTGCATTGTTTTTGGTGGTGGAACCTTTCAATGGTATGCACAGTTCAAGCCATGGATTGCATATGAAATGGAATCATGGAGATACTACTCGTACTTTTATAACTTAGGGTTTTGTGCCGTAACATGATATACGAACAATTTTAATGGAGTAACATTAATTTTTTATATATGTATTTGAGCACCATATTGTATATATTAATAATGGAGGAAAGTGTACGGGTTGATAAACAACATTGGAGAGCAGCGTAGGGTTGTATAAACAACTTTGGAGAGCGTTCATTGATATGGCAATAGAATTGAGCATTCGATACAATGCAACGTTAATATTAGCATTAATATATATTTTGTTGAGCAGCGTTCACTCATTTTCGCAGCAGTATTCATCATTGTTTCGAGCAGCAACGATATATAATGGAACGACATGAAGTGAACCAAAAATAAAAATAAAGGTTCTATAAAGAAAACCTCGTGTCATTTGGAAAATATTCATGAGTGGAAGATGATAGGCTGGATGATAGAGAGATAAGATTTTAGCTTATACCTTGCATAAAAAGTTGTCAAAGTTGGCAAGACTGTGAGAGGCTAAGGCTAAGGCTAAAGGGTTTTTGAGCTGCATATAGGGTTACTGGAATTTTGGCTAGAATTTTTGGAAAAATTTCTATGAGTATAGAGTTTTAGACTAGAGTGGAGAAAAATCTTAGGGGAGAAACCTTGGGAGGAAATTGGATCTGATTTTTGTGTCATGGTACTGTCCTTCCCCATAATCTTCCTTGGGGACTAGACTCTACAGGAGAGATAAGTACTTGTGTGATGTTTAACTCCTTTTATGGTTTCTTTATAGAAAAATGTACATTATAATTAAAAATGATTGTTATTTTCTTAAATTAAATCTTTGTGTCATAGAAGAAATGGAATTTAATTCCTTACAAAAGTCTTTTGTGTAGTAACAAGGAATGGAAATTGTTGAGATAGTAAAGTTGGTACAAAACAAACAAGAATATTCATTTAAATTATAGCAATCACATAATGGAGTTTTTTTTCAGAGGAAAAGGAAAGAGTCGAACAATGTTTATTATGATTGTAAATATCTTGGATATTTTCTTTAAAAGTAAAAAAATGTCTTTCCTATTAGAAAGAGTTAAAACATGTTTATTATGATTGGAAATATCTTGGATATTTTCCTTAAAAGTAAAAAAAAAAAACCTTCTTCCTATGGGGCTAGAGGAAAGATAAAGAACCTCATAAATAGTTGATCCACATTTAATGTTGAAAGATGAAAGTATGCACAAAAGTATTGAAGAGTATAGTTTGTGTGTGCACTAGTTAAGTAGTATTGGTTAGGCCTCAAACTATCAACTAATGCTCAAATATCCAAGAATAGTCAAGCTATCAATTGATGCTGAACTATCCAAGAATAATCCAGAAATGAGGCAATGATGCCTAACTAAACACCCTAGGACGGAAGGCAAGTCCCCACAACCCTAGACTTTGTTAATTAGAATATATATATATTATATATATATATATATATATATATATATTTAATTCTCCGTAATAGAGTGATTTCACAAAATCATTACAATAGAGAATTTAAAACTCGCAACACAAATGAAAATAGTGTTACACTGATTAATATTTGGACGGAAGAATACACGACTAATCTTCTGTCCACCTCATATCGAAAAGAAATTGCAAAAGCTAATGCAATCAAGGTAATGCTATGAGCATATATAAATGGTACAAACTACAAGAGAATATAGCGAAAACATTGCTCGCGAAAATAGGAAAGCAGCACGGTGCCTTGCCACTCTTAGGCTTCATAACTGTACCACACTGGAAAGCTTACCCTTTGGCTTCATAACTGTAATAGAGTGGAAATCTTACCCTCAACGTTGGATAAGCAAACTACAGAACCTGACTTGGAATCGATGCCCTGCACACTTCCGTCATGTCGAGTTGGGACGAATCACCTTCAATTCTCCAGTTAAAAATGTGCACCAACTGAGCCAATGTGATTTCAATCGTGGGAATAGCCATGGGTGCCCCTGGGCATCCTCTCCTTCCTACACTAAACGGAATCATACTGAAGTCTGATTGATCTGTTGAATTGACATGTTCATCCTCCATGAATCTTGCCGGCTTGTATTTGGAAGCATCTGTCCCCCACAAATTGGGATCTGTCACGCCCCCAGGCTGGCGGTAGTATTTCAACCACTCTTGGCGAGGTGCCGCACCACCGAACACTTTCTTTTCAACAACACTTATGTTCATGGACTACGTCTAACCATATTTTTTACTTAGTTTATGTTTCTCAATCAAGTAATTATTATGTTTCCTTTATACAAATGAACACCCATACACATTCATTAACATCAACAATTATACATGAATAACACAATTGCACAGTACAAAGAGAGGGGCAACTCCTTGAATAATGAGTCTGCCCGAATAATATATTATACAGTATTTCAATATTACAAATCTTTACAAGTATACTTGAAAACACAAAGTTTCATTCTTAGCCAATTTTACAACTTCATCACACCTCCGTGTCATAACCAAGATTCTTTCAGCACTTTCACCCCTATTTTAGCGGCTTCACCCATGCTCCTTCGTTTGAAATTCGGGCGCTCCTACCTGCGCTCTCACCCAAGGTTTTAAGACTGTGTGTTTTACCTCTGTGCGGCCTCGCCCAAGGCCGGGCGTATAGAACTCCACCTCACCTCCCTTTGCCACGACTACACGTTAGAACTGCGCACTTCTCCTTCGCTTCAGTGTGTTGAGTGATTTCATTGATATCCAAATGAGTCTCCATCGCACCAATATATATGCTACATGCATGGTGAGCCATCTCCCTGTTCGACCTGCATTATATCTCCACCGACACCCTCCGTTTGCTTTTAGCATTTGGTCGGCCCATTGCCAACACTCTAAACGCAACTAACTTCCACCGTCGTCTTGAAAAGTGAATTCCGCGATGCTATCCACCATATAAGTATGCTCGCCCTCCACTTCTCATGCGCGTTTTAACTATACCTCCGTGCGCACTTTGGTCGTAGGACTTCGCATCTTCTATTTTCCAACTCGTCCCTTTGCCAAGCGAGTCGCACCTTGTGCCAGGGTCACAGTAAGAACCGCAGGTCCTTACATCCTACCCCACTTGAAATCATTGTCGTCCTTGACAATATCTCATCCCCGCAACCATGTGTCACCAAGATCACCATACCAAGGTATACACCCCATCGGTATGCAATACATCGGAAATCATCTCAATCCATGATCATCAACCATCTCGACGCAATCTCCACATGTTTCTCTCCATCATGGAAGCCTGGCACCTCCATCTCAAGCTACATGCTTCCTACAACCTCTCGTGTCAACCTCATCATGTATCATCATCATGTGAACTATTGTCATGATACTCCAACATATGCTAACACATCTTTGTACACTGGATCCCCTCATGACTCAAACTAGTTGGGTAGCTAATCCGACTATCATGCCCAAACCATGAGAATGCACATCCTCCTCTCATCATCAGTTGTTTCTTTGAACATCCTATCACATCCTCAACTCGATCAAGAATCCATCTCCATACAAGTGTAAGCCATGCTCAGGTCCATGAAGTAGTCTCCATCTCATCTTCAACATGTTGTCCATGATGTTTGGTGTCAATGTGCTGCATGAAATCAGTCACATCTATCCCAACATCATCCATCTGTAAAACATCCATCTCCTCAAAGTGAATAGGTCATCTCATCAACCCAACTCTCGATGTGCCACATCCAGGTCCACGAAGAAACCTCCATCATATCTGTATGTGCCATCCCTCAAGTCTGCCATAGAAACAAGTATACACATGTCTCATCTATCCATGTGTTGCCCATGATCATAGATCAATAAGCTCCCATGTGTCAAAAGCAGTTAAGTCTTGGCTTAACCCATGCCCAAGTGTTCTCACCAAGGCATCATCATAGTTGTAACTCCATCACTCCAAAGTGTCTCATATCGATCCTCCACATCTAGTCACTCTTCCAAGCCACACCCATACATGTACTTGAAAGTATGCATCCCATTCTGCATCAAGGTCTCTAACCTCAGCTCCTCAATGCATCAGATCCTCTAAGTCCACCATATATGAAGTCCCCAAAAGTCACAACAATCTCATGTCATCATGAGCTCCATGAGTTATCTCCAACCAACACTCTAGCAACCAAACAAGTCTCGGCTCAAAGGTCTCTGCAAGATGCCTCAGCTCTCCATGTAGTAGGAATGCTCCATAGTCTGCTCACAACTCCATCCAATTCCATGGCCTTGTACAAGTGTGCACAACCTCTCCATCAGCTCATACATAAAACATCTCCATGTCACACGAGCAATTCTACCTGCACAACATCCATGCCTTGGCACTCCTCATTGGATGCCCATAAATGACACCTCTACAAGTTCTCCTGCATAATGTCCCTGCATAAGACTGCCATGCTCCATGTCTCCAACGTGATGTCCATGACTAAGTTGCCCATGTAGTCCAACCAAGTAGACCCATCACAACAATCGGTCATCCTCATCCAAGTCTACAATCTTCGGTCTAGTGAACTCGGTCACCCAACCATATCATCATCATCACGAGTCCCTTCATCATAGCTCCCCCACTAAAGGTTCCACCAAGACTTGCTCTTGGTCTCGGCCATGAGAAGTCCACCCAAGTAACTCAAGTGTGTGCCCTCCTTCAATCTGTCCATGAGTCATGCTGGGCACTTAGCCAATTCTCCATGCGGCTAAAGCATGAGCCAATCCTCCGTAATGATCATCAAGTTCCTCCCTTGTGAAGGGCCTTCTTACCCTCTATCAAGGTCACAAACAACCCCAACAAGTCCTACAACAGTCAACAATCTTTGCTTCTCCATACAAGGTCTCATTGTAGACATCCATGGTCATATGCTCCCTTGCATCGACAAATTGTTTTTTTTCTTCCCTGCATATGGTTCATCTACCAAATGCTCAAGTGAAGCACAAGCATCAATAGTACTTACATCATCATCATGACATTCCTCTATATGAGTATTCTCATCCATCCATGTTTGCAAATTGCACGATCCTCATCCAACTTGATCAATCTCAAGTTCATCCTCCATCATTGTCACATTTGCAACATCCTAAATCATCACGATTTCTTCATTGTCAGCACAATCTGCAACTTCATCCTTCTCCATTGTCCAACGAAGTTGAATAAGTTCATCTTCAACATTATTTTCCAAGACTTCAAGTTCCTTTCGAATCCGCGGATTCTCTTATTTCATTCGCTTCAACCTGTATAAGGTAAGCAAGAGCTTCCCTTCACATTCTTCCAAACCAAACATGCCTTGTTGTTAAGCTTGGCCCAAGCACTAAGCTTCACCTCTGCTAAACTTGTTTCACCATTCACTAGCTTCACCAAGTTCCTTGCAATCAAGAACCTCCCTTGTTCCACTTGTATGTGAAACTAGCTTCTTTCACCTCCAAGTACCTGCTTCCACTGTAATCCTTTGTCAAGCTTCCTCAACCCTGAATCAGCTTCAATACCATCTACACTTCGTCATGAGAAAACCTGCTCTGATACCAACTTCCATGACCCCAGGCTAGCGGTAGTCTTTCAAGTGCTCTTGACGAGGTGCGGTACCACCGAACACTTTCTTTTCACCAATACTTACGTTCATGGACTATGCCTAAGCATATGTCCTACTTAGTTTTTGTTTCTCAACCAAGTAATTATTATGTTTCCTTTATACCAATGAACACCCATACACATTCATTAACATTAGCAATCATACATGAGGAACACAATTGCACAATATAAAGGGAGGGGCAACTCCCTGAACAATGAGTTTGCCTGAATAATATATTATACAGTCTTTCAATATTACAAAGCTTTACAAGTATACTTGGAACAACCAAGTTTCATACTTAGCCAATTTTACAACTTCATCACACCTCCATGTGATAACCAATATTCTTTGGCCAAGTCGGGCACGTGCACCCTCACATGAGCTGCCAACCAAACTTCACAACCAAACCTTGTCGATGGGTGGGTGACCTGACCTGGGTCACCCTTCATTTACCTCTACACGGTGGGCAGGCCACCTCACCCGAGTCCCCTTTCTTCCACCTCCGTGTTTGTCTTCACATGACGAGCGGGCACTCACCCAAGTCACCCAAGAACCGTGTCAACTGGGCACCCGGTGCCTTCACCCCTATTTTTGCGTCTTCACCCATGCTCCTTCGTTTGAACGTCAGGCGCTCCTACCCGCGCTCTCACCCAAGGCTTTAAGACTATGCGTTTCACCTCCATGTGGCCTTTCCCAAGTCTGAGTGCACAGAACTACGCCTCACCTTCCTTTGCTGCATAGTGCCTTGCCACTCTTATCCGTCATAACTATACTACACTGGAAAGCTTACCCTTTAGCTTCATAATTGTAATAAAGTGGAAAACTTACGCTCAACGTTGGATAAGCAAACTGCAAAACCTACCTTGGAAACGAGGCCCTGCACACTTCCATCATGTCGAGCTGGGACGAATCACCTTCAACTCTCCAGTTAAAAATGTGCACCAGCTGAGGCAATGTGAGTTCAATCGTGGGAATAGCCATGGGAGCCCCTTGGCATCCTCTCCTTCCTGCACTAAACGGAATCATACTGAAGTCTGATTGATCTGTTGAATTGACATGTTTATCCTTCATGAATCTTTCCGACTTGTATTTGGAAGCATCTGCCCCCACACATTGGGATCTGTCACACCCCCAAGTTGGCGGTAGTCTTTCAACCACTCTTGGCGAGGTGCGGTACCACCGAACACTTTCTTTTCAGAAACACTTATGTTCATGGACTACGCTTAACCATATGTTTTAATTAGTTTGTGTTTCTCAATCAAGTAATTATTATGTTTCCTTTATACCAATGAACACCCATACACATTCATTAACATCAACAATTATACATGAAGAACACAATTTCACAGTACAAAGAGAGGGGAAACTCCATGAACAATGAGTCCACCCAAATAATATATTATACAGTATTTCAATATTACAAAGCTTTACAAGTATACTTGGAAACACCAAGTTTCAAGCTTAGCTAGTTTTACAACTTCATCACTTTCACCCCTGTTTTAGTGCCTTCACCCATGCTCCTTCATTTGAACGTCGGGCGCTCCTACCCACGCTCTCACCCAAGGCTTTAAGGCTGTGTGTTTCACCTCCGTGCGGCCTCGCCCAAGGCTGGGTGTATAGAACTCTGCCTCACCTTCCTTTGCTACGGCTACACCTTACAACTGTGCACTTCTCCTTTGGTTGAGTGCGTTGAGCTATTTCGTTGATATCTAAATGAGTCTCCATCGCACCAATATATATATTGCACACATGGTGAGCCATATCCCTGGCCGACCTACATTATATTTCCACCGACGCCATCCGTTTTAGTTTATCGTTTGGTCGGCCCATTGCCAACACTCCAAATGCAACTAACTTCCACCATCAACTTCACAAGTGAATGCCCACACTATCAACCGTATAAGTATGCTCGCCCTCCACTTCTCATGCACATTTTAACTATGCCTCCATGTGCACTTTGGTCGTAGGACTTCGTATCTTCTATTTTCCAACTCTTCACTTTGCCAAACGATTCACACATTGTGTCGGGGTCGCAGTAAGAACCGCAAGTCCTTACATCCTCCCCCACTTGAAATCATTGTCGTACTTGAGAATATCTCATCCCGGCAACCATCTATCACCAAGATCACCATACCAAGGTATACACTCCATCGGTATGCCATACATCGGAAATCATCTCAATCCATGATCATCAACCATCTCATCGCAATCTCCACATGTTGCTCTCCATCATGTAAGCCTGGCAACTCCATCTCAAGCTACATGCTTCCTGCAACCTCTCGTGTCAAACTCATCATATATCATCATCATGTGAACTGCTACCATGATACTCTGACATATGCTAACACATCTCTGTACACTGGATCCCCTCATGACTCAAACTAGTTGGGTAGTTAATCCAACTATCACGCCCATACCATGAGAATGCACATCCTCCTGTCATCATCAGTTGTTTCTTTGAAAATCCTATCACATCCTCAACTCGATCAACAATCCATCTCCATACAAGTGTAAGCCATGCTCAGGTACATGAAGTAGTCTCCATCTCATCTACAACATGCTATCCATGATGTTTGGTGTCAATGTGCTGCACGAAATCACTCGCATCTATCCCAACATCATCCATCTGTACAACATCCATCTCCTCAAAGTGAAGAGATCATCTCATCAACCCAACTCTCGATGTGCCACATCCAAGTCCATGAAGAAACCTCCATCATATATGTATGTTCCATCCCTCAAGTCTGCCATAGAAACAATTACACACATGTCTCATCTATCCATGTGTTGCCCATGATCATAGATCAATCAGCTCCCATGTGTCAAAAGTGGTTAACTCTCGACTCAACCCATGCCCAAGTGTTGTCACCAAGGCATCATCATTGTTGTAACTCCATCACTCCAAAGTCTCTCATATCGATCCTCCACATCTACTCACTCTTCCAAGCCAGACCCATACATGTACTTGAAAGTATGCATCCCATTCTGCATCAAAGTCTCTGACCTCAGCTCCTCAATGCATCAGATCCTCTAAGTCCACCATATATGAAGTTCCCAAAAGTCACAACATTCTCATGTCATCATGAGCTCCATGAGTTATCTCCAACCAACACTCTAGCAAGCATACAAGTCTCGGCTCAAAGGTCTCTGCAAGATGCCTCAACTCTCCATGTAGTAGGAATGCTCCATAGTCTGCTCACAACTCTATCCAAGTCCATGGCCTTGTTGTACAAGTGTGCACAACCTCTCCATCAGCTCATACATAAAACATCTCCATGTCACACCAGCAATTCTACCTGTACAACATCCATGCCTTGGCACTCCTAATTGGATGCCCATAAATGACACCTCTACAAGTGCTCATGCATAATGTCCCTGCATAAGACTACCATGCTCCATGTCTCCAACCTGATGTCCATGACTAAGTTTCCCATGTAGTCCAACCAAGTAGACTCATCACAACAATCGGTCATCCTCATCCAAGTCTACAATCTTTGGTCTAGTGAACTCGGTCACCCAACCATATCATCATCATCACAAGTCCCTTGATCATAGCTCCCCCACTAAAGGTTCCACCAAGACTTGGTCTTGGTCTCAGCCATGAGAAGTCCACCCAAGTAACTCAATTGTGTTCCCTCCTCCAACCTATCCATGAGTCATGGTGGGCACTTAGCCAATTATCCATATGGCTAAAGCATGACCCAATCCTCTACAAATATCATCATGTTCCTCCCTTGTCACAGGCCTTTTTACCCTCTATCATAAGGTCACAAACAAGCCCAACAAGTCCTGCAACAGTCAACAATCCTTGCTTCTCCATACAAGGTCTCATCGTAGACATCCATGGTAAGATGCTCCCTTGCATGGACAAACCGTTTTTGCTCTTCCCTACATATGGTTCATCTACCAAATGCTCAAGTGGAGAAAAAGTATCAATAGTACTTACATCATCATCATGAGTTTCCTCTATGTGAGTATCCTCATCCATCCATGTTTACAAATTGCATGATCTTCGTCCAACTTGATCAATCTCAAGTTTAGCCTCCATTGTTGTCACGTTTGCAACATCCTCAATCATCACGACTTCTTCCTTGTTAGCACAATCTGCAACTTCATCCTGCTCCATTGTCCAACCAAGTTGAAGAAGTTCATCTTCAACATTCTTTTCCAAGACTTCAAGTTCCTTTCGAATCCGAGGATTCTCTTATTTCATTCGCTTCAACCTGTATGAGGTAAGCAAGAGCATCCCTTCACATTCTTCCAAACCAAACATGCCTCGTTGTTTAACTTGGCCCAAGCACTAAGCTTCACCTTTGCTAAACTTGTTTCACCATTCACTAGCTTCACTAAGTTCCCTGCAATCAAGAACCGTCCTTGTTCCACTTGTATGTGGAACTAGCTTCCTTCACCTGCAAGTACTTGCTTCGACTATCATCCTTTGTCAAGCTTCTTCAACCCTAATTCAGCTTCAATACCATCTGCACTTCATCACGAGAAACCCTACTTTGATACAAACTGTCACACCCCCAGGCCTATGGTAGTCTTTCAAGTGCTCTTGGCGAGGTACGAAACCATCGAACACTTTCTTTTCACCAATACTTATGTTCATAGACTATGCCTAACCATATGTCCTACTTAGTTTGTGTTTCTCAAGCAAGTAATTATTATCTTTCCTTTATACCAATGAGCACCCATACCCATTCATTACCATCAACAATCATACATGAGGAACACAACTGCACAGTATAAAGGGAGGGGCAACTCCTTGAACAATGAGTCTGCCCGAATAATATATTATACAGTCTTTCAATATTACAAAGCTTTACAAGTATACTTGGAAACACCAAGTTTCATCCTTAGCCAATTTTACAACTTCATCACACCTCCGTGTGATAACCAACATTCTTTGCCCAAGTTGGGTGGGCGCACCCTCACATGAGCTGTCAATCAAACTTCACAACCAAACCTTGTTGATGGGTGGCAACCTGACTCGAGTCACCCTTCATTTACCTTTGCACGGTGGGCAGACCACCTCACCCAAGTCCCCTTTCTTCCACCTCCGTGTTTGTCTTCACGCGATGAGCGGGCACTCACCCAAGTCACCCAAGAACCGTGTCAACTGGGCACCCGATGCCTTCACCCCTGTTTTGGCGCCTTCACCCACGCTCCTTCATTCGAATTTCAGGCGCTCCTATCCGCTCTCTCACCCAAGGCTTTAAGACTGTGCGTTTCACCTCCGTGTGGTCTCACTCAAGTCTGGGCGCATAGAACTACGCCTCACCTTCCTTTGCTGCACGGTACCTTGCCACTCTTAGGCGTCATAACTGTACTACAGTGGAAAGATTACCCTTCGACTTCATAACTGTAATAGAGTGGAAAGCTTACCCTCAACGTTGGATAAGAAAACCGCGAAACCTGCCTTGGAATCGAGGCCTTGCACACTTTCGTCATGTCGAGCTGGGACGATTCACCTTCAACTCTCCAGTTAAAAATTTGCACTAGCTGAGCCAATGTGAGTTCAATCGTTGGAATAGCCATGGGTTCCCCTGGGCATCCTCTCCTTCCTGCACTAGATGGAATCATACTGAAGTCTGATTGATCTGTTGAATTGACATGTTCATCCTTCATGAATATTTCCGGCTTGTATTCGGAAGCATCTGCCCCCCACAAATTGGGATCTGTCACGCCCCCAGGCTGGCGGTAGTATTTCAACCACTCTTGGCGAGGTGCCGCACCACCGAACACTTTCTTTTCAACAACACTTATGTTCATGGACTACGTCTAACCATATTTTTTACTTAGTTTATGTTTCTCAATCAAGTAATTATTATGTTTCCTTTATACAAATGAACACCCATACACATTCATTAACATCAACAATTATACATGAAGAACACAATTGCACAGTACAAAGAGAGGGGCAACTCCTTGAACAATGAGTGTGCCCGAATAATATATTATACAATATTTCAATATTACAAAGCTTTACAAGTATACTTGGAAACACACCTTTGTGTGATAACCAAGATTCTTTTAGCACTTTCACCCCTGTTTCAGCGCCTTCAAACATGCTCCTTCGCCCGAACGTCGGGCGCTCCTACCCGCGCTCTCATCCAAGTCTTTAAGACTGTGCGTTTCACCTCCGTGCGGCCTCGCCCAAGGCTGGGCGTATAGAACTCCGCCTCACCTTCCTTTGCTATGGCTACACCTTAGAACTGTGCACTTCTCCTTCGCTTGAGTGTGTTGAGCGATTTCGTTGATATCTAAATGAGTCTCCATCGCACCAATATATATGCTGCATGCATGGTGAGCCATCTCCCTGATCGACCTGCATTATATTTCCACCGACGCCCTCCGTTTCCTTTTATCGTTTGGTCGGCCCATTGCCAACACTCCAAAAGCAACTAACTTGCACCATCAGCTTGACAAGTGAATGCCCACGCTATCCACTGTATACGTATGCTCACCCTCCACTTCTCATGCGTGTTTTAACTATGCCTCCATGTGCACTTCAGTCGTAGGACTTCACATCTTCTGTTTTCCAACTTGTCTCTTTACCAAACGGGTCGCACCTTATGTCGGGGTCACAGTAAGAACCGCAGATCCTTACATCCTCACCCACATGAAATCATTGTCGTCCTCGACAATATCTCATCCCGACAACAATCTGTCACCAAGATCACCATACCAAGGTATACACCCCATCAGTATGCCATACGTTGGAAATCATCTCAATCCGTGATCATCAAACATCTCGTCACAATCTCCACATGTTGCTCTCTGTCATGGAAGCCCGGCACCTCCATCTCAAGCTACATTCTTCCTGCAACCTCTCGTGTTGGCCTCATCATGTTTCATCATCATGTGAAATGCTACCATGATACTCCAATATATGCTAACACATCTCTTTACATTGGATCCCCTCATGATTCAAACTAGTTGGGTAGCTAATCCAACTATCACGCCCAAACCATGAGAATGCACATCCTCCTATCATCATCAGTTGTTTCTTTGAACATCCTATCACATCCTCAACTCGATCAAGAATCCATCTCCATACAAGTGTAAGCCATGCTCAGGTCCATGAAGTAGTCTCCATCTCATCTGCAACATGCTATCCATGATGTTTGGTGTTAATGTGCTGCATGAAATCAGTCGCATCTTTCCCAACATCATCCATCTGTAAAATATCCATCTCCTTAAACTGAAGGGATCATCTCATCAACCCAACTCTCGATGTGCCACATCCAGGTCCATGAAGAAACCTCCATCATATCTGTATGTGCCATCCCTCAAGTCTACCATATAAGCAAGTATACACATGTCTCATCTATCCATGTGTTGCCCATGATCATAGATCAATCAGCTCCCATGTGTCCAAAGTGGTTAAGTCTTAGCTCAACCCATTCCCAAGTGTTGTCACCAAGGCATCATCATTGTTGTAACTCCATCACTTCAAAGTCTCTCATATCGATCCTCCACATCTAGTCACTCTTCCAAGCCACACCCTACATGTACTTGAAAGTATACAGCCCATTTTGCAGGAAAGATAGTTGGTGATTATTTTAATCTTTTTATTATTTTATTTTCTTTAACATGATTGATTCAAAATATAGGTTTAATATTTTACAACCAATTATGTTTTTTTATTAACTTAAATACTTTCTTAAATAAAATACAATGGGATCATATTTAAGAAAGAGAGTGAGATGGAAGCGGGAATAGAGTGTGGGAGAGAGACAGTGAGAGAGAGAAAGGAAGAGAGAGAGGAGGGGGAGAGAGGGAGGGAGAGAGATGGATTTGGAGGGGGAAAGAGAGGGAGGGACAAGGGAGAGATGAATACAGAATGAGGAAGAAAGGATATGAGGTAAGAGAGGTAAAAGGAGAGGATAAAGATAGGGAAATAAGGGGAAGAGAGAGACAGGGAGACATATATATGGAGGGGGGAGAGAGGGGGAGAGAGAGAAAGAGAGAGGGAGGGAGATAGTGACAGAGTTGGAGGGTTTGGAGAGAGTGTGTGTATGATGGGGGTAGAGATGGAGTCAGGTGGGAGAGAAGGGGAGAGAGAGAAAGGAAAAAGAGAGAGGACTTGAGAGAGAGGAGAGAGAAGGGGAGAGAGAGATGGATTTGGAAGGGGAAGAAAGACATAAAGAGAGAAAGGTGGAGAGGGAGTGGCAATGGAGAGATGGAGAGTCAGAGAGAGAGAGAGAAGGCGAAGAGATAGAGAGGGAAAGGAAGAGGGAGAGATAGAGATAGGTAGTTAGATATGGGGAGAGAGAGAGAGCGTGGCATATGTTTAGGGGGTTGAGATAGAGAGACAAATAAGGAGAGGTGGAGGAAGGTATAAATATAGATGGTAGGGGGAGAGAGGAAAGAATAGAAAGATAGAGAAAGTTAGGGAGAGACAGATAGAGTGAGATGGGGAAGAGAGGGAGGGGAAGAGAGAGAAGGAGAGGAGGAGGTAGATAGACACAGAAGGTGGAGAGAGGGAAGAAGAAAGAGTCTCACAGCGATAAATACAGACACGAAAGTTAAATCTAGAAAGTCATGAATATTTTATATTTTCACTAAAATAGATGTATTGATTTCAATGTAGTTGTCGATTTCTAATCCTATTTGATCACGTGCACTATATGCAGTGATTTCAGTGTAGATGTCAATTTATAATTCTATTTAATACCTTATGCTAGATGCATTTATTTTAGTGTCGATGTTGATTTCTACTCCTATTTGATTTCTTACACATCATGCATTCGTTTCAATGTAGGTATTGATTTATAATCCTATTTGATTGCTTGCACTAGATGTATTGATTTCAATGTAGATGTTGATTTCTAATCATATTTCTAGATTCATTGATTTCAGCGTAGATGTTGATTTCTACGCATATTTGATTTCTTGCATTAGATGCATTGGGTTTAGTGTAGATATTGATTTATAATCCTATTTGATTGCTTGCACTAGATGCATTGATTTTAGTGCAGATGTCGATTTCTAATCATATTTAATACCTTACACTAGATGCATTCATTTTAGTCTAGATGTTTATTTCGGATTTGATGCAACAAGATGTATGATATACATTAATTTCAGAGTAATTAGATTAATAGTGTGCATTGACTTCAGTGTAAGCACATCTCTATCTCCTCCATCTATATCTCTACCACACATTGTCTCTCCTTCTCTATCTCTCTATCTCAACCCCTAAACATATACACTCTCTCTCCATATATATCTCTCTCTCCCTCCCTCCCTCCCTTTCCCCTCCCTCTCTCTCTTCCCTTTTTCTCTCTATCTCTCTATCATTTCTCTCTCCATATCCATATCTCTTCCTCCTTCCCTGTCTTTGCCTCTTTATTATTACCTCTCCCCGTCTCTATATCTCTATCTCCCCTTGTCTCTCCTTCTCACCCCCAAAACATACAATCTCTCTCAATTTAAGCAGATAAAAATTATTCAACCATAAATACAATACTTGAATTTTCATCCTAAAAAAATGTTTGCTTACTTGAATTTATTATTGGGTACATTCTTATTATTCCCATTTTCCATCATTCTATATTGTTAATTACTTTGCATTCAAATGAAGTAATAGAAAATAACTACCACTAAAAATTATTTGGCATTTAACACTCCATAAGTTACAATGATTGACTTTGGAGAAAACAACTATTAATATAGAGTAGTAGAGACAAGGTATGTTTACTACAGTAGTTCGAGTTAAATATTTGAATGGTCTATGATTCAATTTCTAATCATATCTAATACCTTACACTAGATGCATTGATTTTAGCCTAGATGTTGATTTCTAATTTGATGCAACAAGATGTATGATGTACATTAATTTCAAAGTAACTAGATTAATAGTGTGCATTGATTTTAGTGGAAGCACATCTCTACCTCCTCCATCTATATCTCTATCTCCCATTGTCTCTCCTTCTCTATCTCTTTATCTTAGCTCCTAAACATACACACTCTCTCTCCATATCTATCTCTCTCTCCCTCCTTCCGTCCCTTTCCCCTCCCTCTCTCTCTCTTCCCCTTTTCTATCTCTCTCCATATCCATATCTCTTCCTCCCTCCTTGTCTTTTCCTCTCTCTTCTGACCTCTCTCCCCACCTATATCTCTATCTCTCCTTGTCTCTCCTTCTCACCCCCAAAACATACACTCTCTCTCAGTGTAAGCACATAAAAATTATTGAACCATAAATATAATACTTGAATCTTCATCCTAAAAAAATGTTTGCTTACTTCAATTTATAATTGGGTACATTCTTATTATTCCCATTTGTCATCATTCAACATTGTTAGTTACTTTGAATTCAATCATGGTAATAGAAAATAACTACCATTGAAAATTATTTGGGGTTTAACACTCCATAGGTTGCAATGATTGACTTTGGAGAAAACTACCATTAATATAGAGCAACAAAGACAAGATATGTTGTTTACTATAGTAACTCGAGTTAAATATTTGAATGGTCTATGATTCCAACTACTCTTTTCATATGATCGATATGAGAAAATGGGAAAAAATAGTTTCGGACTTATTGCAATGAAGATTGTTTGTAATTGACTATATTCTTAGCATTCACATTTTCTATCTATAAAAATTGTTACATTGACACTTTGTAGTCAAAATTTGTATTTCATAATTCATGTTACTAACAATCTCTCTCATCTCAACAAACTGATATAACTAAGAAAATTTTAAATTAAATTGACCAAATAAACCTTAGACATGTTCAGCATATTTAAAATTATCAAAATAATTAGAGGTTCAACAAATTTTGTATGGTTTTATTGTAGATATTGATATATAATCCTATTTGATTACTTGCACTAGATGCATCGATTTCAATGTAGATTTTGATTTTTAATCATATTTAATACCTTACACTAGATGAATTGATTTTAGTCTAGATGTTTTTTTTCTGATTTGATGCAACAAGATGTATGATGTACATTAATTTCAAAGTAATTAGATTAATAGTGTGCATTGATTTCAGTGTAAGCACATCTCTACCTCTTCCATCTATATCTCTATCTCCCATTGTCTCTCCTTCTATATCTCTCTTTTGCAGCCCTTAAACATACACACTCTCTCCATATCTATCTCACCCTCCCTCTCTCTCCCTTTCCCTTCCCTCTCTCTCTCTTCCCCCTCTCTCTCTCTCTCTCTAACATTTATCTCTCCATATCCATATCTCTTCCTCCCTCACTGTCTTTGCCTCTCTCTTCTTACCTCTCCCCCCATATATATCTCTATCTCCCCTTGTCTCTCCTTCTCACCCCAAAAACACACACTCTCTCTCAGTGTAAGCACATAAAAATTATTCAACCATAAATACAATACTTGAATTTTCATCCTAAAAAAATGTTTTCTTGCTTGAATTTATAATTGGGTACATTATTATTATTCCCATTTTCCATCATTCAACATTGTTAATTACGTTGCATTCAAATGCATTAATAGAAAATAACTACCATTGAAAATTATTTGGCATTTAACACTCCGTAAGTCAAAACGATTAACTTTGGAGAAAACTACTATTAATATAGAGCAATAGAGACAAGGTATGTTGTTTACTACAATGGCTCGAATTAAATATTTGAATGGTCTATGATTCCAACTACTCTTTTCATATGATCGATATGATAAAATGGAAAAAATAGTTTCAGATTGATTGCAATGAAGATTGTCTGTAATTGACTATATTCTTAGTATCCTCATTTTCTATCTATCAAAATTATTATATTGACACTTTGCAGTCAAAATTTGTATTTCATCATTTTTCATCATTCAGGTTACTAAGAAAATTTTAAATTAAATTGACAAAATTAACCTTAGACATATTTAGCATATTTAAAATTATCAAAGTAATAAGATGTTCAACAAATTTTGTATGACCTCACATGAATGAAACTAGCCTAGATCCATCTTAACACTCGATCTATCAAGCATCGGTAAGGATCAAATCTCTCGAGGGGCAAACCTTTCCTCAAGTTTTTCACACAAAAAATAGGTTTGCGAGAGATTTGAACCCTTTTGGTGCTTGATATATCCGATGTTAAGATGGATTTAGGCTAGTAATAATAATATTAACTCATAATAACGACCATGATCCAATAATAATTAGGAATTAGTATAAGGTAATTATTATGTGTATTTTTTTTAAAGACCAACTATTTTATCATTATTAATAACTATATAAATAATAACAATGATATTCTTATATATTTATATATTTATGATTATTATATTAACATTATTATAAATAATATAAACTCATAATAATAATAATAATAATAATAATTATGATTATTATAATAATATTTTTATTCTTAGCTTTATTAATTCAACCAGGTTTTATTTTAGTATTTTTAATATTTATCTTAAGGTTTGTATGCCTTGGTTTTTAATATTAGTCTCTTTTGTTTAATATTATTCCCTCAGGTTCATAATCCCTTATGATTTTAGTATAATCCCTTGGGTAGTAATATATTATTATTATTATTATTTATTATATTATAATAAATATATATATTATAATAATATAATATAATAAAATATAGTACAGTTTATAATAATATATAAAATAATAACAATTAAAATGTACTATTATTATCATTAATATATATATTTATTATACTATTATTATTATATTATTATTATAATAATTATATTATTATTATATAATAATAATATATATTATTACCGAAAGGATTATGAACCCGAGGGAGTAATATTAAACAAAATGGACTAATATTATAAACCCAAGGGATAAATATTAAAAACATAAGGGATCAAGAAGCACAAGGGATTGATATTACAAAAACAAGAGATTAATAAAGCTGACCATGATTGATATTATAAACCCAAGTTAATAATAAACCCAAAGGATTAATACTAAAACCCCAAGGGATTATGAACCGAAGGAAATAATATTAAACCCAAGGGACCAATATTGTAAACCCAACATTGGTAAACCGTAATATAAATATTAAAAACACTAAAATAAACATGGTTTATTTTCATCGTGAGGCAATCCTTGTCACAGTGTGACATTCAACCATGGCTAACCATGGCCCGTTATGATTGTCAATGGTTGACCATGAATGATATTATAAACCTAAGGGAATAATTAACCCAAGGGATTGATATTATAAACCCAAAGGAACAATAAACCATCGTGATTAATACTAAAACCCTAAGGGATTATAAACCCAAGGGACTAATATTATAAACCCAACGTATACAAACCCTAAGATAAATATTATAAGCACTAAAATAAACATGATTGACCATCATTGATTGCCATATTGAGACAATCCTTATCACAATTCCATGTTGGACCATGGTTGACCATGGTTGACTTCTTAATAAACCATGGTTGACAGTGGAATAATACACCCAAGTGATTGATATTATAAACCTAAAGGAACAATAAACCCAAGGGATTAATACTAAAACCCCAAGGGATTATGAACCTAAGGGAATAATATCAAACTCAAGGGGCTAATATTTAAAAAGCAAGGTATATAAACCCTAAATGGAGACAATTTGTTTCATAATTCGAGATTGGACTGTGATTGACCACAGTTAACCATGGTTGGTTATGGTTGACCATGATTGATACTACAAACCGAGCTAATAATAAACCCAAGGGATTGATATTATGAACCCAAGGGAAACACAAAACTAAGGGGTTATGAGCCCAAGGGAATAATATTAAACAAAAGGGACTAATATTAGAAACCCAACATTGGTAAACCCAAATATAAATATTACAAACACTAAAAATAAACATAGTTTCTTTTCATGGTGAGTCAATCTTTGTCAAAATGCAACATTGAACTATGGTTGACCATGGTTGACTATGATTGATAATGGTTGACCATCATTGATATTATAAACCTAAGGGAATAATAAACCTAAGGGATTGATATTATAAACCCAAAGTAATAATAAAACTAAGGGATTAATACTAAGACCCCAAGGGATTATGAATCCAAGGGAATAATATTAAACCCATGGGACTAATATTATAAAACCAACATTGGTATTCCAAATATAAATACTACAATCACTAAAATAAACATGGTTGATTTTGATAGTGAGACAATCCTTGTGACAATGCAACATTCAAACATGGTTGACCATGGTTGGCTATGATTGACAACGGTTGATCATTATTGATATTATAAACATAAGGGAATAATAAACCCAAGGGATTTATATTATAGACCTAAAGGATTAACAAACCCAAGGGATTAATACTAAAACCCCAAGGGATTATGAAACTAAGGGAATAATATTAAGCCCAAGGGACTAATATTATAAACCCAACATTAGTAAACCCAAATATAAATATTACAAACACTATAATAAACATGCTTTATTTTCATAGTGATACAATCCTTGTCACAATGTGACATTCAACCATGGTTGAACATGGTTGGCTAAGATTGACAATGCTTGACCATGATCAATATTATAAACCTAAGGGAATAATAAACGCAAGGGATTGATATTAGAAACCCGAAGGAATAATAAACCCAATAGGTTAATACTAAAACCCCAATGGATTATGAACCCAAGGGAATAATATTAAACCTAAGGGACAAATATTATAAACCCAACGTATATGAACCCTAAGATAAATATTATAAATACTAAAATAAACATGATTGACCATCGTTGATTTTCATATTGAGACAATCCTTATCATAATTCCATGTTGGACCATGGTTGACATCATAATAAACCATGGTTGGCTGGGGAATAATAAACCCATGCGTTTGATATTATAAACCCAAATAACAATAAACCTAAGGGATTAATACTAAAATCCAAAGGGATTATGAACCCGATGGAATAATATTAAACAAAAGGGACTAATATTATAAACCCAAGGTATAAAAACCCTATAATAAGTATTAAAAATACTAAAATAAACATTTTTGAATTAATAAACCATAAGAATTAATATTTTAAACTCAAGGGATTCATAAACCAAAGGGATTATTAATATTTTAAACGCAAGGAACAATAAACCCAGGGGATTAATACAAAATCCCTAAGGGATTATGAACCTAAGGGAATAATATTAAATCGAAGGGACTAATATTATAAACAAAAGGTATATACACCCTAAGTGGAGATAATTTCTTTCATAATGTGAGATAGAACCATGATTGACCACAATTGACCATGGTTGGTTATGGTTTACCAAGATTGATATTATAAACCTAGGTTAATAATAAATCCAAGGGATTGATATTATGAACCCATGGGAAACATAAACCCAAGGGATTAATACTAAAACTCAAGGGATTATGAACCCAAGGGACTAATATTAAAAATCGAGCATGGGTAAACCTGATAAGTATTACAAACACTAAAATAAACAAGGTTGATTTTCATGGTCAGACAATCCTTGTCTGAGTGAGACATTCAAACATGGTTGGCTATGATTGACAATGGTTGATGATCATTGATATTATAAACCTAAGAGAATAATAAACCTAAGGAATTGATATTATAAACCGAAAGGAACTATAAACACAAGGGATTAATACTAAAACCCCAAGGGATTATGAACCCAAGGGAAAAATATTAAATCCAAGGGCCAGATATTATAAACCCAACATTGGTAAACCCAAATATAAATACTACAAACACTAAAATAAACATAGTTTATTTTCATGGTGAGACAATCCTTGTCACAATACGACATTCAACCATGGTAGACCATGGTTGGCTATGATTGACAATGGTTTACCATGATTGATATTATAAACCTAAGGGAATAATAAAACCAAGAGATTGATATTATAAACCCAAGGGATTAATATTAAAACCCTAAGGGAATAATATTAAACCCATGGGACTAAAATTATAAACATAACATTGGTAAACCCAAATATAAATATTCCAAACACTAAAATAAACATGGTTTATTTTCATGGTGAGACAATCCTTGTCACAATGCGACATTCAACCATGGTTTACCATTGTTGGCTATGATTGAAAATGGTGGACCATGATTTCTATTATAAACCTATGTGAATAACAAACCAAAGGGATTAATATGAGAAACCCAAAGGAATAATAAACCCAAGGGATTAATACTAAAACCCCAAGGTATTATGAGCCCAAGGGAATAATATTAAACCCAAGGGACTAATATTATAAACTCAACGTATATAAACCCCTAAGATAAATATTATAAACACTAAAATAAACATGATCGACCATCATTGATTTTCATATTGAGACAATCCTTATGACAATTCCATGTTGGACCATGGTCGACATCATAATAAACCATGTTTGACTCAGGAATAATAAACCCAAGCGATTGATATTATAAACACAAAGTAACAGTAAACCCAAGGGATTAATACTAAAACCCCAAGAGATTATGAACCTAAGGGAATAATATTAAACAAAAGGGACTAATAATATAAACCCAAGGTATACAAACCCTAAGATAAATATTAAAAATTCTAAAATGAACATGGTAGAATTAATAAACCCTAAGAAACAATTATTCTAAACTCAAGGGATTAATAAACCAAAGGGTTTATTAATACTATAGACCAATGGAGCTAATGAGCCGAACTATTTAATATTAAAAACCCAATGAATTATTGAAGCCAAGAGATAAATATTAAAAACCTAAGGGATCAAGAAGTGCAAGGGATCGATATTACAAACAAAAGAGATTACTAAATTTGACCATGATTGACATTATAAACCGAACCTAATAATAAGCCCAAGGGAATAACATTAATCCCAAGATACTAATATCATAAACCCAACATTGGTAAATGATGCAGGAGCACCCAGCAACAAAGCAAGCAAGCGTGGACCAGAGGATCAGAACAAAAGAAAAACGTGATTTAAAGCAGAAAAATAGAATTAAAAAGGATAAAGCAGACTTAAAGGGTGCATGCATGAAGCTTTTGTGGAGAAAATCAAGAGAGGATAGGATTGATCCTTCCTAAATTTTTTTATATATATGTAATGTGATAGGATGTGAGATATATCTGTTTGTGAGGAATTTTGTGAGTGGCAAGATGTAGCCAAGCCTGAGCTTGTCTTAAGGCTGAAATGCCTTAATTTTGTAACAGTTCTGTAAATATACAAATATGTGTTCAGGTTCTGTGTTAATTATATATTGCTATGTATTTTATTACCTTGTGGTTGTGAGATTTTAATCCTATATTGCATGCTTGTAATGGGTTGAAGGGAAGGATCAAGATTTTTTTAAAGAATTTGGGATTTTGGGCAACCCCCAAAATCTCAATTTCATCAGGTGGTATCAGAGCAGTAAAAGATTTTGCGGAACGAGGAACGAGGTACAATTCTTAATGAAGTATGAATAGGTATGATCTTTATATTTGTGTAGGTAGTGGCAGCGGAAGGTGAGAAGATTTGCAGCAACCTAGAGAAGGATGCCAAAAGACCGAGTGCGGGAGGGCTTGGTGAGGTATCGTGTTACAGAGGAGGCTGTTACTGTTAGAGGTTGGTTGCAGCTCACAGAGTTCTAGTGAAAGAATGCAGTGGATAAAAATTGGTATTATGAAGACCAAAAGCATATGACCAGGAGTTCATAAATTTTTGTGCCTCGGGAGTCTGATGCAGGAGCACCTAGCAACAAAGCAAGCAAGCGTGGACCAGAGGATCAGAACAAAAGAAAAGCGTGATTTAAAGCAGAAAAATAGATTTAAAAAGGATAAAGCAGATTTAAAGGGTGCATGCATGAAGCTTTTGTGGAGAAAATCAAGAGAGGATAGGATTGATCCTTCCTAAAAAAATTTATATATATGTAATGTGATAGGATGTGAGATATATCTATTTGTGAGGGATTTTGTGAGTGGCAAGATGTAGCCAAGCCTGAGCTTGTGTGAGGAATTTTGTGAGTGGCAAGATGTAGCCAAGCCTGAGCTTGTCTTAAGGCTGAAATGACTTAATTTTGTAACAGTTCCGTAAATATACAAATATGTGTTCAGGTTCTGTGTTAATTATATATTGCTATGTGTTGTATTACCTTGTGGTTGTGAGATTTTAATCCTATATTGCATGCTTGTAATGGGTTGAAGGGAAGGATCAAGATTTTTTTAAAGAATTTGGGATTTTGGGCAACCCCCAAAATCTCAATTTCATCAGTAAACCCCAATATACATATTACAAACACTAAAATAAACATGGTTTATTTTCATGGTGAGACAATCCTTGTCACAATGCGACATTCAACCATGGTTGACCATGGTTGGATATGATTGATAATTATTGACCATTATTGATGTTGTAAACCTAAGAGAATAATAAACTCAAGGGAATAATATTAAACCCAAGGAACTAATATTATAAACCCAATGTACATAAATCTTAAGACAAATATTATAAACACGAAAATAAACATTATTGACCATCATTGTTTTTCATATTGAGACAATCGTTATCACAATTCCATGTTGGAACATGGTTGACCATGGTCGACATCATAATAAACAATCATTAAATGGGGAATAATAAACCCAAGTGGTTGATGTTGGACAATGGTTGATCATGGTCGAACATGGTTGTTTATTGCTTACCATTGTTGAATAATATTAAACCCTAGGAATATGAACCCTTACATCAATAACCCAAAAGGATTGATATTATAAACCAAAGGGAATAATAAACCTAAGGGCTAAAAATTATAAACCCAACGCATATAAACCCTAAAATAAACATGGTTGACCATGGGTGATTTCCATATTAGATTAATCTATTGTGATATTGACATAATCATAAATAGTTGGACAAATACTTAACCCTTGATATTGGGGTTTTATAAAACCCAGGGATTATTAATATTACAAACCCAAGGCATTAATACTACATAAACAAGTGATTAATAAATGCAAGGGATCAATGTATCGAAGGAATCAATAAACCCAACGAGCTAATATTAAAAACCCAAACGATTAATAAACCCAAGGAACTAATATTTTAAGCTCACGGGATTAATAAAACCAAGGGATTAAATAATAAAGCAAAGGAATTATTAATATTAAAAACTTGAAGAATGAAGAAACCCAAGAATTTTATATTATAAACCTAAGGAATTAATAAACCCAAGGGAAAAATATTAGAAACCCAAGGGATCAAAAATTGCAAGGGATCAATATTAAAAACATAAGGGATTAATAAAACATAGTAATTAATAATTTAAACCCAAAGGATTTATCAAACCAAGTGACTATGAATATTATAAACCTAAGGGATCAATAGACCCTAGGGATTTTTAATTTTATGAAAGAAACATGTTAAAATTTGAAGGGATAAACATTGTAAGTAAGGGATTAATATTAAACCTTAGGACTATTATTTAAACCTTAATATTGAGGATTAATAAACCAAATGGATTAAATGATAAAACCAATGAATTATTAATATTACAAACTTAAAGAACAAATAAACCTAATCATTTAATATTATATACCCAATGAAATAGTAAATTGAAGTGAAATAGTAAACTCAAAAAAATAATATTATAAACACAAAGGATTAATAAGACCGAGGAATTAATAAACCCAACAAACCAACATAAGAACCGAATAGATTAATAAACCCTAAGAATTTATTTTTTAAACTCAACGGGTTAATAAACCAAAGGGATTATTAATTTTATAAACCTAAGGAACTAATAAACCCAACCGTTTAATATTATGAACCCAAGGAATTAGTGAACCGAAAGGATAAATATTAAAAACCTAAGGGATCAAGAAGCGCAAGGGATCGATATTACAAACACAAGAGATTCATAAATCCTAGGAATTAATATTCTAAAAAGAAAGGATTGATGAAGTCGCATGATTATTAATATGATAAACCCAAACGATCAATAAACCTTAGACATTGTTAGTGTTATAAACACAAAGAATAAATAAACGAAAGGGATAAACATTATAAAACTAATACATTAAACCTTTAATATTGGGGTTTAATAAAGCAAAGGAATTATTATTATTATAAATCCAACAAATTATTAATATTATAAATAAAAGGGATGAATAGACATCATGGATTTCTAATTTATAAAACCCAACATTAATATTATAGAAAATATTAATTAACCCAAGGAATAAATTAAATCCCAATGGAACTAATATTAAAATCCTAAACGATTATTAGACCCTAGAAATTAATATTTTAAAGTCAAGGGATTAATAAACCCAAGGGATAAAATGATAAACTAAAGGAATTATTAATATTATAAAATCAAAGAACAAATAAACCCAAGGTTTAATCTTATAAACCTAAGAGAAAAATAGTATATATTTAAGGGATCAAGAAATGCAAGGGATCAATATTAAAAATGGAAAGGATTGATATTTTAAACCCAATGGATTAATATTATAAATACAAGTTGTTTAAACCCCACGATAAATGAAAAATAAATATCAATGACCATCCTTAACCATCTTTGATTTTCATATTTAGACAATCTTTGTTATGATGCGATGTTGGACGATGGTTGACCATGATTCATGATGGTTGATTATGGTTTTCATTTCAAGACAATCTTCATTATAACGCAATGTTTGACAACACTCACGATGATTGGTTTTGAAAATGAAAGAATATATGTCATATTAAATATTTTAAAACCCGTAAGACATAAATCCATGACATCAATATTATACACATAAATAATGCTATAACACAAAACAATAATAAAAAACATAAACCACAACCAATATAACAACCACATTGTAAACCATAAAGCATAAAGACATGATAAATCATCATCGTATTAATAATAACACATTTATATCACTACATTCTAAACAATAAATAAATTTTAAGCCATAAATACATTGATATCAATACATGAATGTATTAATAGTATAAGTCTCAAGAATATTGATATAAATAGCTAGAACATGAAAGACCAACAATAATATTATAAATGTAAGCAATATTTGCATTTACGAAAGACATGAACAAAGTGAAGGGATCCACACAAAAGACTACAAAAACTACAAATGCAAGAGAAAAAAAATAGTAACACTGCCATTGGAGCAAAGGAACATAAATGCAAAAAACACGTCTAAATTGCACACATTGGATTTAAATAAGAACAACATCATATGACATTTTAGGACTAGAGATATACAATTTTCTACATAACAACAACAACGAGAAAAAAATTTCAATTTAACCAACAGTGCAACCATGGAAAGAACAATGAGTCTTAACATATATATTTTGTTTCCTTTACATCAGATAATTCCACTACAAAATTGAACTTGAAAAACTCCATCAAAAGTCATCTATGGAGTGGCCTCTTCCAAAACACAACCAAATCGATGACAAAAGCTGCACCAATTCAAATCAACATGATAATGATCACAATACTTAACGCTTTCCAACTAATTCCTTCTTGTTCTCCTCCCAACTCCCTCTGGTGCACATGTAGCAAGTATTTTACATGTGTTTTTGTTTCATCTAGCACACAAAGATGATCATTAATAAAAGAAGGATGGAACCCATGTTTTATATCAAACTTGTTCCGAAGATATGAAAGAAAACTTATTGCTCCAACAATATTGCGCACTATTCTGGAAAAATAGATGACATCATTATTGTTCATATATGCATTTGAAAGACAAAAAGACAAAGGAAAAATGAATAAAGACATGCACAAATAAGTAAGCACACACATACACACACACACACACAATATGCATAAAACCTAACACCCCATTTTTATTTATGTTAAAAAACTTAATGTTATAATGTTACATGAAATAAAACAATCTAGTGTTACGTGAACTAAATGATATAAAAAATTCTACAAATATAAGCCTCATTTCATGATACAATATTGGCCATGGTGATGACTAATATTCAAAACCTCCATTCTTTCATTTCATGATGTAATATGCATCCATAATATTAATACCAATATGAACTAGTTATAAAAATGATTTTGAATGATTGTTTTGTATATCTCATTGTTTGTGTTTGAATGGTCTGTTGCAAAGAAAAGAACAATATGCACTTAAAAAAATGAGTAAATTGAACAACATGAAAAACGATGTAAACAACTTTCTCAAATATTAATATGAATATGATGAATCTATTAATATCATAAATATATGAAAATGATTATTATATTAAAAGTACATCAAGAGGACAATAAAACGAATTCAAAAAACATACTACAAAGAATGTCATAATGTTATTTGTTGTATGTCATAGTGATATGGACATCAATCGCTCCTATTATTTCTTCCTAATTGTAACATATTCACTATCTTTCATCTTGGCATAACGTTGGAAAGAGAAAGGTAGTGCAATGCGTAAACCATCTATTGATTTCACTCTTGATATGGTTGTGAAGGTAAGGCATTGTTGCTATTTATTCTCGATGTCAACTAACGCTTGTTCTAAAGTCAATCGCTGTGACTTGTGGATTGTAAGAGCCCATGCCATCTTCAAAGGAATTTGTTTTCAATTTCCTCTTATCACTGGTGTGATAGGCATAATGTTTAGATTTATTGCATCAAATGGAAGACCAATATACTTATTAAAAACAACAATTGTGAACATTGGAAGTTTAGGTGGCTTAGAGGTAGGCGTATAAAATATATCCTTAACATAACCAAGTGCACCATTCACCAAGCTAGATTCAACCCATAAATTACATGTCAACATAACACGCTGACCACGACACAACAAAACTTCACTGTCCAATTGATCATCATCAACAACAATGATTTCGAAACGCCTTGAATGCTCAAAAATACATCGTGAAAATGAATTTAATGATTTTAACATATGCTTATTATGGAAGGAGACCAAATTATTTGTTCGAAACATGTGAATTGTTGCATTAAATAAATCTGCTTCTTTAGGATGCAACCTCATATCATCCCGTGACACAAGAAACTCCCAATCTTCAAGAACAGGTTCTACATTTATTATGTTATTGAGGACTCTAATAAAACAAGATTGTTTCTCATTATTCCCTTGTTGGAGAAATATTGTGTCAAGAGTGAAAAAAATGTTTAATTTATTTCACAAGACTTTCCCTGATGTATTAATTGCATACATAGGCTTATCTCTCACTGGGGGCAGTTGGCCAAGGTCAGCCACAAGGATAATGGATCCTCCACCAAAAGGAAAATTCTTTTTCTCTATAAATGCTTCTCATAATCAAGCATATATTTTCATAAACAACCTTGATCCTAGAAAGGTCATTTCATCAATCAATATATATCTAACATGTTGCATTTCTTCTTGGAATATTGCAAGTGACTTGTTGGGTTGTGTTATATTCTTTCCATGACTAACTTCCCTAGTTAACCGAGGGGTTAGAGAGGGGGTGGAGCCCCCCCTTTGTTGCACTATGTGAGCAATGGGGGGCAGTTAGCCCCCCTCTATAGGGTCCAGGGCAGCGCCCCGGGGGAATTTTTTTTGGAAACTATATTAGGTGGGCGTACCTACATATGGTTTTCTGCATGGTTTTCGCACATGGTTTTGGGTGCAATGGTTTTCGGTCCATGGTATAGGATACTTCATAATGTATACCTATGTATTGTAAGATTGAAAGGAAAATAATAAAAAATGAAGTTGGTTATCCCGATTTTTGGATCCAGGGAAAAATCTCTGTGTATATGTGTTTTATGTGTTATGCTCTCGCATTATTTATTTTCTTTGTTTTAGAATCTGCATGCAGGTAATTTTTGTAGTGGGTTAAAACCTACATTTGGTATCAGAGTTATTTTGGCTTCAAGGGGATGCCTTTGTTGCTAAGGGGTTTCACTCGGGCCTATGGTAAACCCTATTCAGTAGGAGATCTGCGAGATCCATTCTCGTGGTGAAAGAAGATGGCGAGTAGTGGAAGGATAGAGATCAAGAAATTTAATGGTGAGAGTTTTGAGTTATGGAAACTCAAGATGGAGGATTTGTTGGTAGATAAAGATCAGTGGATCATGGTAGATCTAGGTACTAAACCAACGAGAGTGTCCAATGAAGAATGGAAGAAGTTGGATTGGAAGCGAAAGAGCACAATACGATTGTGTGTCTCAGATTCGATATTGTTGAATGTATGAGGGAAAGCTATGGCTAAGGCTTTGTGGGAAAAGTTAGGGAATGTATACCAATATAAGTCTCTAGTTTATAAATTGTTTATAAATTGTTCGTATGAAAAAAGATGTATAACCTGAGGATGAAAGATGGAGACTTGGTGATAGACCATCTGAACGAATTTAATACTGTGGTAAGTCAGTTATTATCTGTTGATATTAAAATTTCATATGAGGATAATTGCATCAGTTTATTGTGTTCTATACCAGATTTGTGGGATATTCTAGTTATTGCAATAGGTAGCAATGAAATTGTCACCTTACAGTTTGATGAAATAGTCTCATCCTTACTAACGAAGGATATAAGACGGAAAAATATGGAGAGCCAGAATGGTGATGCCTTGTCTATACGAGGAAGGTCCCAGAACAGAAACAAAAATAATTCATCGAGTGGGAGATCTTAATCTAGAGGGAGATATAAATCTACAGGAAAACCTGTAAAGGTGTGTTGGAAATGTAGAAAGGAAGGGCATGACAAAAGGGACTATAAATCTAAATCTCTTAACAGGAAAGAGATATGACGATGATCCTTTTGCAGAGGTGAAAACCACCTCAGATGAAGGTGGGGATGTGTACTTAGTTTCTTCAAGTAAACATGTAGATCATGAGGCATGGTTGATTGGCTTAGGTTCATCCTTTCACTTCACTTCCCATAGAGAGTGGTTCTGCGAGTATGAGAAATATGATGGTGGTGATGTATTCTTGGGTTATGAGAGGAAGGCTAAAATTGTTTGTTGTGGAAATGTTAAGTTGAATTTTCAAGGTGGAAGGATCAAAACACTTCTGGGTGTTTTATTCTTGCATTGGCCATAAATATGATTTCTATATGAAAGCTGGATGATGCAGGTGTAAAAACAGTGTTCGAGAAGGATACTTGCAAGTTATTTTGAGGAGCATTGGTATTGATGTGGGGAGTTCGGATTGGAACTCTATACAAGCTGCAAGGTAGAACTATTGTTGATGGGTGAAAAATTACCATGGTTCCTAAAAGTGGAGAAGAAAATTTAGTGGTCTCTGGAGAAAAGACCATGCTATGCAATTAAAGGCTTGTACATATTGGAAAGAAGGGCCTTTGAATACTTCATGGTAAATGTATGGTATAAGGTATGACTAATAGCTCTCTGGATTTCGATTTCTGTGAAAATTGTTTATATGGGAAGCAGAATCGGGTGAGTTTCCCCTCTGGTGGTAAGAGGGCGAAACAAATATTAGAGCTTGTGCACAGTGATGTGTTTGGACCTGTGAAGGTTCTGTCATTGGGTAAGTTTGTGTACTATGTATCATTTATAGATGACTTCTCAAGGAATACATGGATATAATTCCTCAAGCATAAATCTGATGTCTTTGGCAAGTTTAAAGAATTTAAGGCTCTAGTGGAAAACTAGACAGAGAAGAAGATAAAAGTGTCGAGGATAGATAACGGTGGAGAGTTTTGCAAGAAGGAATTTGAAGAATTCTGTAAGAAGTGTGGTATAGCACAACAGAAGACTACTCCATACAAACCTAAGAAAAATGGAGTTGCGGAAAGAATGAACAAGATGTTGATGGAAAGGGCAAGAAGCATGCTCAGTGGTGCCAACTTAGGACAATAATTCTAGGCAGAGGTAGTGGAGACAGCATGTTACCTGGTCAACAAATCACCTTCATTAGCATTGGAGGATAAGACTCCAAAAGAGGTACAGACTGGTAAGAAACCGTCTCTTTCACATATGAGGGTATTTGGATTTGATGCATATGTACATCTTCCAAAGGAGAAAATAACAAAGTTGGATAGTAAATCTGAAAAGTGCACCTTTATTGGGTATAAGGATGGTTTAAAGGGTTTTAAACTTTGGAACCCAGTAACACGGAATGTTGTGTATAGCCGAGATTTGGTGTTCAGAGAGGTGAAAGATTTTATTAAACATGAAGTCCAACCAAAGGAACCTGAGAAGATATAGTTTGAGCTAAAGGAAGAAGAATCAGACTCTACAGTAGAAGAGGAATTAGAATATGAACATCTACAAAATCCATTTGTGAGAAGATCAGTTCGAGAAAGAAGGCATCGAAAAGGTATAGTCCATCTGCTCTCTGTTCAAATTTACCTTTATCTATTACTGATGATGATCCAAAAACTGTGAAGGAAGAAGTATATTCAGAGGATGTCAAACCCTAGAAAGAGGCCATGGTTGATGAAATGACATCATTGCACAAAAATGAGGCTTGGGAACTGGTGGAGTTTCTGGTTGGAAGGAAACCCATTGGCAGCAAATGGGTGTTCAAGAAGAAGACAAATGCAGAAGGAAAGGTGGAGAAATACAAAGCTTGGTTGGTAGCAAAAGGTTATTCCCAAGTGTCGAGAATTGATTTTGGTGTTATTTTTCTCTTGTTAGTAAGGTATCTTCTATTAGATTACTTTTATCTATTTCTGTTGATTTTTGTTTTGATGTAGAACAAATGGATGTGAAGACAACATTTCTTCATGGGGATATGGAAGAAGAGGTCTACATGAAGCAACCTGAAGGCTTTGTAGTGAAGGGTAAGAAAGAACTAGTATGCAATTTAAAGAGGTCTCTGTATGGGTTAAAACAGTCACCAAGGATGTGGTATCAAAAATTTGATACATTTATACAGGGACTTGGCTTCACAAGAAGAAAAGTAGATCACTAGTCTTGTATGTGGATGAAATGTTGCTGGTTGGAAATTACAAAGAAATTATTTAGGATTTGAAGACCCGATTGTCCTCCAAATTTAAAATGAAAGATCTTGGTACTGAAAACTATATTTTGGGCATGGAAATTAAAAGAAATTGGGCAAAGAGGAAGCTCTGCTTAAACAAGAGAAAGTATGTCGAGACAATACTGCAGAGCTTTAATATGCAGGATAGTAAACTGGTAAAGGTTCTTATTCATGTAGTTGTAAAATTATCTGTTGAACAGTGTCCCATAACACAAGAAGAGGAAGAGAACATCTACCATGTTCCATATGCAAGTGTAGTCAGTAGCCTGATGTATGCGATGGTCTGTACTAGACCAGACATTTCACATGCAGTGGGAGTATTGAGCAGGTCTATGTCAAAACTAGGTAAGGAGCATTGGACAACAGTGAAGTAGGTTTTCAGATATTTGTGTGGAACTAGTGATTATGGTTTGTGCAACCAAGAAGACTAGGATTGGACAGAGTTTTGGATATTCATGGCATTGTTTATGTAGACTGGGCTTGAGATTTGGATCGGAGAAGATCTACAAGTGGGTATGTGTTTAACCTTTTTGAGGTGCAGTTAGTTGGATGAGTAAGAAACAATTTGTAGTGGCACTATCAACTATAGAGGCAGAATACATGGCAGCCACTCATGTAAGCAAGGAATCAGTTTTCTTGCAGAGATTGTGTTCATGTATGGGGTTAGCACAGGGAGCTATAGGGATAGAATGTGACAACCAAGGTGCAATTTTCTTGGCAAAGAACCCTGCTTACCATTAAAAGACAAAGCACATTGGTGCTCAGTATCACTTTGTGAGGGATATGATAGAAGACAAAAAGGTGTTGCTGGTAAAGATGGACACTTTGAAGAATATTGTAGATGCATTGACAAAATCTATGAGTTCTGAGAAGTTCTCTTGGCGTAGAGAAACAATGGGTGTAACATGGATAGATAAATGACTAAGCTCTCATGTGTCCCCCTGTGGAAAGAAAACAACAAGTGGGATAGTGTTGGGTTGTGTTATATTCTTTCGACGACTAGCTTCCTTAGTTAACCGGGGGGTTAGAGGGGGGTCAGAGTGCCCCCCTTCATTATGCAGACTATGCAGTGGGGGGGGGGGGGGGGGGTCATAGGGGTTTTGAGGGTGGAGGTTAGGCCCCCTCTATGTGGTCTAGGGCAGTGCCACAGGGAAATTTGTTTTGGACCCTATATTAGGTGGGCGGACCTACCTATGGTTTTCGCACATGATTTTGGGCGTGATGGTTTTCGGTCCATGGTATTGGATGCTTCAGCATGTATAAATATGTATTGTAACAATAAAAGGAAAATAATGAAAAATCAAGCTGGTAGTCCCAGTTTTGGGATCCATGGGAAAATTTGTGTATGTGTTTTATGTGTTATGCTCTCGCATTGTTCATTTTCTGTGTTTTAGAATTCACATTCAGGTAATTTCTGTACTGGGTTAAAACCTACATGACTGCCCCTATAGTGGTTGCATACCTTTAATTGGAATTTTTAGAGCTAAGTGCATTGTTTTTGCATGTATATTAAAAGAAACTATTCCTGTTGGGGCAAGAAGAAGCAAAGGGGTTCTTCCTTTACTTGAAAATTTGAAAGATCTTCAAAAATACAATGGATAAGGAAAGACCTTCTAGTGCCCGCAGTGCCTTGAACAATCATAAGAAGAGCTTCACGAATCTCATATTCAACAAAGTGCCTTAACACCATTTCAAAAGCAACTCTTTGCTTTTCTGACAATGAATCTGGGGATGCAAATGTTCTATTTGAAAGGTCAACAATATCACCCCATCATTTTTCATTCCTTATAAAATTAATAGCTTCTTCTACAACGTCATCATAAATAGTCGTAGTTTCCTAGTGATGGAAATGAGAATTTGGGGGTTGCCCAAAATCCCAAATTCTTTAAAAATCTCGTGATCCTGGGCCTGTGGTGTATAGGCCCACAAGTCCCAACGAAAGATTTTTGACTTTGAACCTTTTCTAACTGTGGATCCTCATTAAAATCAAGCGTCTAAATTTAAATCCAACATCTAAAACCAAAGCATGCAATAAACTCCGCTGCCACAAGTAATGCATTCTCGATACTCCTACATTTCACATACATGATAACAAACTTGGTTTCCAGGAAGGTCTCGCTTTTGAATCCAGATTGAATGATGTGCGCATGAAGCGATTTTCCCTATGAAAGAGATCTATTGTTAACACAGGAATGCAAGAACGAAGCATAAGCATAAGCAGGAATCGAGCTTGACTGTTGCAGAACAAGAAAGGCTTCTTTTAATCGGCCCTCTTGGCACAGTCTCCTGAAGGAAGAGCCACGACATCCTCGAACTCCCCTTCTTTCTTTGCAAGCTATTTTGTATCCTTTCCAATATCTTCAGGAATTTCATTGCGAGCCGTGGACACATAGATTAATTTATCATCTTCTTTTCTCTCACGAAAAGTTCCTTGGCCCGAAATCAATTTCTTCCCATGTCTTCACATCTTAACATAAATATAAGAATGGAAAAACAAAGAAATGTAGTGTGAGCAGAACCTGGTGCTATATATATATATTAAACCCTTTCAGAATTCGGTAACAGATTTATGAGGCAGTTTAAGAAATCTTGCCATCAACAGAACAATCACATATAACAGGAACATGATATAATAGAAACATGAAATTTGAATAGTCATCGACCCTGAAGTGATCGATGACTGATCAAGCTCACAACACATAATTTTCTCCATTATAAACACACAAGCGTATACAATACTAGAACACAGTTCATATATATACATAAGAAATTACATGCCAGGGTAAGGCATTTCAGCCTTAAAACCCAGCTCACAATCGACTACATCTTGCTCACCCACAAATTTACTCACAAATAAGATATCTAACACACCCTATCACATTACATTTATATAAAAATTTTAGGAAGAATTTTGGGAAGGATCAATCCTATCCTCTCTGGATTTTCTCCACAAAAGCTTCATGCATGCACGCTTTAAATATTCTTTATCCTTTTTAAATCTACTTTTCTGCTTTATTCTTTTGTTCTCATCCTCTCGTCCAATTTGTTTGCTTTGTTGCTGGTTGCTCCCGCATTAGACTCCCGAGGCGCAAAAATTTATGACCTCCTAGTCGTATGCTTCTCCTGGTCTTTAGCAATGTTATCCACTGCATTCCTTCACTGCAACCAACCTCTGCAGTAACAGCCTCCTCTGTTACACGATACCTCACCAAGCCCTCCACACTCGCTCTTTTGGCATCCTCTAGGTTGCTGCAAATCTTCTCACCTTCAGCTGCCGCCATTTGCACAATAGCAAGAGCATAAACTCTCCATCTTTAACACAACTGTACCTCTTCCCGCTTCTACTTGCATTCTTATTTCTTCTCTCAGGAATCTTTTCCGGGCTCTGATACCAAAATGATGAAAATGAGAATTGGGGGCTGCCGAAAATCCCAAACTCTTTAAAAATCTCGTGATCCTGGGCCTGTGATGTATAGGCCCACAAGTCCCAACGGAAGCTTTTTTACTTTGAACCTTTTCTAACTGTGGATCCTCATTAAAATTAAGCGTCTAAATTTAAATCCAACATCTAAAACCAAAGCATGCAATCAACTCCGCTGCCACATTTCACATACATGATAACAAACATGGCTTCCAGGAAGGTATCGGTTTTGAATCTAGATTGAATGATGTGCGCATGAAGTGATTTTCCCTATGAAAGAGATCTATTGTTAATGCAGGCATGCAAGAACGAAGCATAGGCATAAGCAGGAACCAAGCCTGACTGTTGCAGAACAAGGAAGGCTTCTTTTAATCAGCCCTCTTGGCACAGTCTCCTGAAGGAAGAGCCACGACATCCTCGAACTCCCCTTCTTTCTTTGCAATCTCTTTTGTATCCTTTCCAATATCTTCAGGAATTTCATTGCCAGCCATGGACACAGAGATTAATTTATCATCTTCTTTTCTCTCACGGAAAGTTCCTTGGCCCGAAATGACTTTCTTCCCATGTCTTCACATCATAGCATAAATATAAGAATGGAAAAACAAAGAAATGCAGTGTGAGCAGGACCTGGTGCTATATATATATATATATATATATATATATATATATATTAAACCCTTTCAGAACTCGGTAACAGATTTATGAGGCAGTTTAAGAAATCCCACCATCAACAGAACAATCACATATGACAGGAACATGATATAATAGAAACATGAAATTTGAATAGTCATTGATCTTGAAGTGATCGATGACCGATCAAGCTCACAACACATAATTTGCTCCATTATAAACACACAAGCGTATACAATACTAGAACACAGTTCATATATATACATAACAAATTACATGCCAGGGTAAGGCATTTCAGCCTTAAAACCCAGCTCACAATCGACTACATCTTTCTCACCCAAAAATTTACTCACAAACGATATATCTAACACACCCTATCACACTACATTTATATAAAAAATTTAGGAAGAATTTTGGGAAGGATCAATCCTATCCTCTTTGGATTTTCTCCACAAAAGCTTCATGCATGCACGCTTTAAATCTGCTTTATCCTTTTTAAATCTATTTTTCTGCTTTATTCTTTTCTTCTGATCCTCTCGTCCAATTTGTTTGCTTTGTTGCTGGTTTCTCCTGCATCACCTAGTCAAATGATATATCAAACTCCCTTCAACCAAGGGTGTGAATATCAAAAACATTCACATCATTTGGTGGAACCAACTGAGAGAAAATATGTCATTCTTCAAAATCTTGGTAAGAAAAATCACCATCTTCTTCATCTTCAATATTGTCGACAATTTATGGATTTCGATCAACATGACATGCTCAATATCAGAAATTCCCTCAATTTTCAATAATAATTTCAGCTGAAAGGCCAATTTCTGCATGAATGTCATGAAATGGCTTGTAGAAGAGCAATTATGTCCAAAAAAAGGTTTCAAATTCATATGAAGCCTCACCAAGAATATAATAAAATCGTGGCCAAACCTGAACAATAGCATGAACATCTCTAGGCTTCCATGGATGTTTTTTACACTTGCTATCAAATGTTCAAGATTTTGTTGTTTCTATCAAAGATAGATGTTCAAGGAAAAAAGGTCTCTTCCGATAATGTTGAACAAAAGTATTCTCAGATGAACATTGCAAGCCATCCCATGAGATTTTCCTGAAAATTTTTCTTCCAATATTTAAGGAAACAAATTTCTGACTACAAACAGCAAGAGGTAGCTTAAGAAACATATGGCACGTTTCTTGTACTGCAATGTCACAGTTGACAATCGTGTGTGCAAGAAACCCTCTATATGCACATAAATCATGATCCTGAGAGCCAGTAAATTTTGAAATTCTAGTTAACATATGATGATAACTTTTAGACCTTTTTTCTGGTTTTGATGCATACTTAGCAATATATTTCAAGACAACACAGCGAGAAAGCACTGGCTGGCAATCAACATTTGCATGCCAAATTTTTATAAGGTCAATGTTATGTACATTAAGATTGTCATCATTTCTTGTTGGCTCATATTTTTTTCTTCCTTGATCATCTATGAACAATCTTGATTCATCACAAAGATCCCATGAAGCATTATACTGACATGTCAGAATAGTGCCTTTTTGTGCAAACAAGAATCTACGCTACACTTTGTGTGCCTTTGGACACGGTTTAACAATTCTTCATAATAATTATGAGGATTACAAGAGAAAATATGGCCCGTATTCAATAGGAAAGGGTCATCATTGAGGCTTTCTGGAACCATTATGTTGTGATGATGTATGACACGTGGATTCCATGAAGTTACACATTTGTCAAAGAATCTCTTTGCAAGTTGTACATCTAAACCATATGACCAATAAACTCTTTCAATGTCAGGAGCACCTTCCAACCACAGGAAACCATGGATATGTATTGAACCTCTATGTTTCCACTCATATATGAAGAAAATAAAGATATAGGTACCACAAACAATATAAATAGAATCATAATAGAAGTTGACAAAGTATAGAAAATAAATTCAACAACACAAATGTTGCAACAATATGAGGGTACTCGATAACATTATCAAATTTCATACAATGCTCATTTAAAGAACAAAAATGTGAATGTATGGGGCATGAGGTTATGCAACTTTGACCACTTTGTGTCAGCTGCACTCAAAGTAAAAAATAAATATGGACATCCCAACTGAGTAATAATGTCAGTCAATTCAACTCAACACTTAGTCCAGTATGCCATTGTACCTCTTAGAGAAGACTGAATTGCATAAGATTCTTAGCTAACTTGCTATCTGGTAAATCAAATAGTTGGTGATGCAACTCTTCAATTATTGTAGGTGAGTTATCATGTAAATGTTTCTTTACAAAAATTACAACTGTTTCTTGGCTTTTATGCCGCATTATCATGTTCAATAGGTAATATCGAAAGTAAGGATGGCTTCCAAATCTCTGATCATAGCACCTAAGAAGATGTAATGCATACTGATGAAGTTCAACACTACAAATATGTGGTTGCAACCAATCAACATCACCAGCAGGGAACAATGTTGTCAATGCCATATTTAATAACCCCTCTGTATTATACTCATTCACTGGAGAGGTTCCAATACTAGGCCAATCCATGTCTTGAACATGTGAAGAATCAACATTATCAAGAAATTCTCTAATTTCTTCAACTTCTCTTCATTCATTTGGTAGCTAAGAAACAAAAGAAGAAGGATGAGAGGAAAAATGCTCAGTAGGCAACCCTTCATTGTTATTTGCAATGATCTCAAATTCTTCAATATCACGATCAATAAATTTAAGCCTGGAGGAGACATCTGTTGATCTTTTGGGCAGAGCATTAACTGAATCATAGTCAATTACAACATCTTGATGACATTGATCATGTTGGATTTTGAAAAGCAAATCAACCATCACTAGAGATCTTTCGACATAACATTCATAATATCTATACTGAGTGATATGTCTCCTCACAATGAGAAAGTCAATATCTTCAACATGTCAGGGAAGAATTTGTACAATTGTAGAAATATCTTGAGGAATGTTAATTGTAGTACCTCAATCCTTATATTTCCCACTTAAATCATGTGTCACTTGCAAAATAGGATCCACACATGCTATTAGAATTTCTTCAACTTGAGAAAGAACTCTTAAAATATGAGGTTTCTCACCAGGATCCATGTTGTTATATCAACAAAAATGATGGGCTCCTCTTGCACTGTTACATCGTCTGCAAACAGGTCCTTCAGAATGTATCAAAACCTAGATTCTAGGATATGATTCTTGGAAAATGTGGCACATTTGGACAACTGTCAAGCTATCTATCTTTTCTTGAAATCCTTTATGCATTGGAATCATATTTTCAACAAAATGAATATGATCTCTATTAGCCTGACCATGTTGAGAACCATTTGGAAGAGCAAAATTTCTTCTAAAATGTTTTTCATCTTCAGGAACATGAGATTCCCTTCCCAAATTTGAAGCATGTGGAATGGATCTATGAGAGGGTATTTCCACATTTATGGTGTGAATTTCGTGACCTAAGAGGATTTAAAGGTCTCTTTTTAATAAAAGATTTCAAAATTTAATTTGCAGCTAATTATAAATGAAAAAAATGAAAAAAGAATCAAATGCATTCAAAATTTACATTTGCTTATTGATGTGGATGAGGGTTATCAGATGGTTTCTCTTCGGTTATAACATTAGTGGATGGAACATTTTGGGAGTTATTTTCTATGCCTCTATTCAAATGAGTTGTTTCTTGTTTCAAAAAAATAAAATACATTATAAAACTAAATGTCCAACAGATAAAGATTAAAAAATGAAAACAAATCAAATACATTGAACATCTACATTAGTTTTACAATTTTATGTTTTGGATTCCAATTCTCCAACTTAATGAGATGAAATCATGTTTTCTCCATAAAAGGTTATAAAATACAGTGTCCAACCAACTGTAAATGAAAAAATGACAAAAATATCAAACACACTCAACATTTACATTTGTTGGCAATGTGGATGAACACTATGAGATGGTTCCTCTTTAGTTCTAACATCAATAGATGGAACATCTACAAAGTTAATTTGTATGCCTCTATTGAAATCATTTATGTCCTGTTCGAAGAAAAAAAAATATGCCATAAAATTCAATGTCCAGCCAACTAGAAATTTTAAAAATGAAAAGAAAATTAAAAACATTGAAAAATTACATTAGTTTGGCAATTTGATTATCGAGGAAATTGCAAAGCAAGGTTATGACATGCTTCATCTTCACTTCTCATATTAGTAGATGGAACACTTTAGGAATTAATTTCTATACCTCTATTAAAATGAGTTGTATCCTATTCCAAGAGAAGAAAATAACTTATATGTTTAGTAAAAAAAACTTTGTAAATAGACGAATGTAATAAAACAACCACTATTGCAGCAAAAATCAAACTATCATTGTGTTACCTCCATTATTCCACACGAAATACTATCAAGGATGACTGATTCTCTTGGTGGGACCACATTACTTTAGGAAGCCGGATTGGAAGATATGATGTTTTGAGCAACTCGCTCCAAATTATCAAACAAATGGCCAATTAAACTATCATCCAAATCATCACACACAATGTCATCACTTCCTCCACCATGGATGTTTTGCAACCTTTGGGCTTGTTCAAAACATGAAATTGGATGCACGAAAGGGTTAGGCTACACATTTTCATCCACATTATTAATATAATGTTCTTCCTGATTGCAGGATGTTTCCCCAATGTTATGAGCATTTTCAGGAGAGCATCGAACAACAAAATTATGTTGACGATGAACATATTCTGATAATGAACTATAACCAGGAAATGTTATTTCCATTATATCATCCATAGTATGATACTTACGAGGAATTATAAAATCATTTTCAAGAGTGGCTTCACTCATTCTTCTATGATATGTATCTCTCCTATGCTCATTTATGACATCCTTATTTTGTTGATATCATAAACGACGACTTTCATTACACCTGTCACGTGATGTTCGTGACAAATTTTGTTTTCTTGTATGATTGCTTATGTATTCAGATGACATATCTATAATGAATAATAAAATATTCATTATGGAATGATATAATCTTATCAAAATGTATAAGGCTTTTTTGAAAGGCTAGAAACAAAGATGAATTTTTCAAAATGGTTAAAAACAGAAATGAATATCCCCAATTGGCTTAAACAAAAAAGTCTAAAATTGCATTTATCATATTAGAATCACACCAAAAACAATACTATTGGGACGCAATAATCTAAGAATTATATGACATGGAAGTGTATCTAAAAATTTGGAACTATATACTATCAAAATATAAATGCAAATATTAAAATGTACATAAACATATAACATTGTTTGAGAACCAATGGAAAAAACCAATAAAAATAACATGTATAACATAACTCATAGCAATTATAATTATACAAACAAATAAAAATTCATAGCATGCAAACACATTTACATGTAATTAAGAAAACTTTAAGGGAAACAATATGAAATATTTTCCATCATAAATATCGATACAAACATAATTTTAAAGTATTACCATAAAGGCCCAAAGTATGTATAGAGCCAAAAATGGAAATATTTGCCACAACCATAGAGAGTATATAAAATGAAAATATTTATAGGAACTCCTAAGAATACTAATATTCTAAGAATCCATATCCATATCCATATCCAATAGTGGAATCTCATCAACAGAATCCATATGGGGAGAAATTTCAAAAACATTTGCATACTCAATCAAGTAATTGCAATCCTCTAGCGTTGTGTACTAAAACCTAGACATTTGTTCATTAGTTGAATTATCAATATTTGTTGGAAAATGGATGCGAGTCATCATGTCATATAATAGGAAAGGAACTTCACTGCAGTTGCACATAAGAATCACAACATGGACTGTTCAAAATGGAAGATAACCAGGACATTTGGAATTTATATATCTAGAAATTTCCTCCGACAACTTCCATCTAAAACCTGAATCATCCTCTAAGTAGTCAATTCTTCGTTCAACTCACGATTGACCAAATTCGAAATGATCTATTCTTCAATTGTCCATATAGAAGTGGAGTCACCGTTGACAAGGCATATCAACTCATCGATGTATATTTCCAATGAAATATGATGTATGTCGGTCATTGAAACAAATGAAAAAACCCATTCATTTTTTATTACATCAAACGAGTAGATTGTATATCCATACCGAGGATAATCTTCACACTCCTTGTCCAGATAGAGCCAAAACTATTTACTTTTATAAATTACTCCATTCTTAGGGGCTGAAGTGCCACCAAATTGAACATGAACCCTTTGCCATACCCTATAAAGACTACTGCAAACATAAAATTTAGACTTCATTCTTTCATATATATGTTTTAGAATAACCCAGTCATATTTTCGGTTTCTTACATTTTCCAATAATGAAAAGAATCCCCAGTCTCCAATTCATATTGGCCCTATGTTTTTAAAGGCCTTTGTAAATGGATTCATTACAAAATAGTTGTGTGTATGGGAGAATTCTATTGGTAAGGATAAAACCACCATTGGTCCAATACTAGACTCTACTCTGTATCTCGAATCTATGAATCACAAATGAAAATGAGATATGTGCCTAGTCTTTGTAAGGTATTCAATAGTAAAATAATTGTCTTCACTATTGAGGAAAAGAACCATAAATCCAAATTCGTTCATAGAGATATGATTGCAACCTAATAAGAAAGAAGGGTTTTGCAAAACATTTGTCCATTTCTTACAAACTCTGCTAAAATTTATAACAATTGATAAAGGGAGCTAGAGTAAGACAATTTCAAGTATTTTGAATGGAAGACAACTCCAAATAGCTGGATCCATGATCAAACAATGAAATCACCTAATAGAAAAAAGAAAAACGCATTTGATATCAACAAAACAATTTAATGTTGAATAAAATTAAAATTAACCTACATACATAATTTACCATCTACACATATAGAAAAACTTCACATATATAGATTGTATAAAATCAAATGAGCGATCAAAACATTATTACAACATCGAACATAATTCCACATTTTTTTAAACCTAACCTCTATAATCCAATATTATTAATGTTAGTAAACCTATAAGGTCTATGTTTATTATTGATGTTATACTGTTTCTACATAATATATTTATAATATCAATATAACTTTTTCATTTTGAATATAAATATTAACGTTAAACTAATTTTTTCTACTCTTAGAAAACCCAAACTTCAAAACCTAATGTTATAAATTAACACAATGCTACATGAACCCAATGATATAAAATTACCAAATATTCTAATCCTAACATCAATGAACCCAAATAAAGATAATGCTATCAAGTAAAATGTTTAATAAAAATATTTACATAAAAAATATTCACATCAATGTATAGATGCAAAATATACTTTTACATTTATTTCTATGTTTAACAGTAATATCTATATTTAATAATAACAATAATAAAAACAATAAGAATGTGTAAATAATAATATTAATATTAATACTAATAACACTAAAAGAGATATTGATGTTTAATATTAATGCAAAATAGATATTAATATATTCATGTTTAATATATTCTAGAGATTTTATATTGAATACAAGAAATTGAATTAATAACAAATTAGCATAATTTATTATTAATACAGATTTTACAAGGATTCTCAATTTATTTATTTAAATCTAAATGAACAAACTTGTAATATACAAATATTTTATATCAAACCAAAAAACAAAATTTTAATATACAAATATTTTATATCAAATCAAAATGAATGAAATGTATTATTTAAATATATTACATAAAATATATTATATATTGGAAAGAAAATTAAATTAATAAGAAATTTTAGATGGTTTACTATCAACACAATTTTGACATCCATTCTTAATATTTGTATTTAAATCTAAATGAACTAAATTCTAAATTCTTTTCTATGCCCTTTTTTTGGTTCTAATTTTTGGATTAGATAAAATAGATTTTATTATTTAAAATCTATAAAAAAAATGTTTTACACACTTCTATTAAATTTTGGTGTATTGAACACTTTAGTTAACAATACGGTTTCATTATATGCATATTTACTCCCATGTAACCCCAAATTTGGTACCATAAATAAAATACTTCAATATTACTTTATTTGGAAATTACTTGTATAAAGATAAAATAATTGTATTATATATGTATATGTATATGTATATGTATATGTATATTATATATATATTATATATATCTAATATATATATATATATATATTATTATATATATATATAATATATATATATATATATATATATAGATAATTCTTCACCCATTCATACCAAATGATATATGACATGTAAAAATAATATACTTTAATTTGGCATGAACTTTGTATAAGCATAAAATAATTGAAAATAAAGATATATATATGATGATGATGATGATGGTTAACGTCGAACGAGACCAAACATTGGTATATAGGACGTAAAGAAACAAATTATTTATTTTGATTTAAGATTTTATTCCTATGCTCAAAAAGCTTGGAGAGAAGCCTCCCAAGCTCACTATAATTTTGACATTGTAAAAGGATAGGAAGGTCAGTATTGTAACAAAGATTGTGAAACTAATATCTAATGTGGTTGTACGCGGGGCACTCTAAGAGGAAGTGGTTTTCACCCTCGATGCTCCTATTCTCACATATATGGCAGATCCTTTCCATCCATGGCGTTTTAGGAACTGCCCAACGACCTGTTTCACTATGGAATGGAGCTCATGAGAATTCGTTCTAATCTTTGCTATATTAATTTTCTTCTTTGAGTTAGTTAAAATAGAGAGATAATTTTGATCTTCTATGGTGGGGTTGGTGACCTTCTTATAATAACTTAATTTTCATTTAGCCACTAAATCTTTCTCACGCCACATTTTTTTCTTTGAACTTAGAAGTAATAATATCTTTAATGTTATTTATGTTTTGCAATGCATCATTCTCGTTGATCTCCCACTAGTTTAACCAAGCCATTGTGTCTTTCTGCCACCCTCGATTGAGCCTTAGGAGGTTTTCGCTGGAATTTAAAGCTAGCTTAGGAAGTCTATGATCGTCTATGTTATTGAGTTTGTGCTTATACAACAGAAACCTAATCATAGCTAGGCTCTCAATAGCAGAAATACCTGCTTCTATAATGAGAATAGGATAGCGTGTATTACTTTTAATTTTCAGGTTTTAAGTTATAAAACGCTTTTGGATTTGCTCAATTTTTCTCCATGATTCTCTAGAGATGCTACAACCCCAAACCTCACAGCCATATAAGATAACATGAGTAACTAAAGTTTCAAAGAGGAACTTCTTTTTATCCCACATTACGAGGTTTGTTATTTTACAATTATTTTCGAGACCAAAATAATCTTTCCACCCCCCATTAATCCTTTTCTCAATGCTATGGTTCCAGTTGAGCTTGTGATGAATATCAATTCCTAAGTACTTGTAAGAATACACTTCCTCCAAGTTATTATTGTCATACATAAAATTAGCGTAAGTGTCCTTCTTAGATTTGATAATCATAACTTTTGTTTTGTCAGTGTTAACATCATACCCATGGTAGAGCAGAAATCCTTAAGAAGCCTGAGTTGCTTATCAAGATCAGATGGGCACCTTGCCAAAAGAACAATATCATCAGCATAGAGAAGAAGGATGATGACTATCCCAGCGAAGATCATGCCATCACATCCTGCTTCCTCTAAATAGCCTTCGAGCTTATCAATATAAATGCCAAATAGGGTAGGGGAGAGGGGGCAAGCTTGTTTAACTCTGATGTTACACTTAATATCTTTCGACCACCCCTCATTGCTCTTTAGCTTGGCAATTACATTCTCGTATAACCTTATAGTGGCAGCTCTCAGCTCGAGAGGAGCCTTTAGCTCTTCTAATCTATTCCAAAGGTTGTATCTAGGAACCGTATCCAAACCCTTTCTAAAGTCCACAAAACAACAAAATAAATTGGATAATGAGGCTAATCATAATTGTCTGATAATTAGAGGGGTTATTTGTATCCCCACTTTTAAAAATAGGAATAATGAGGCTCTCAATCCAAGGTTTAGGGAACCCTTTCTTGGCTACTTGATTGAAAAGCTTGTGAATGTGGGGGATGAGGACAGGACCTCCAATTTTTAAGATTTCCACCTAGTAACCTTCAATGTCCTTAGCTTTCCCATTAGTGAGGCCATTAATCCAAAATTTAATGTCTTCTAAAGAGAAAACCTCTTTTGTTGTGAGCAGGGTTTCCAAATTATCCATGACATTTGGAGATTCATAAAGCTTTTTAAGATAGGAATTCCAATCATGAAGTGCAATTTTATTATTATATTTAGTCTTCCTAGTCAAAATCTGCCCCCAAAATTTCTTAGGAGCTACCTTAGAGAGGTGTAAGAGATTTTCTTGTCTTTGATGAATGTACTGCCTCTTTTTCCTTTTAGTTATGGCTTTGTATAATTTTATCTTGTCCATTTTAAGATATTCGTCAACAACTTCCTTAATTGCTCTTCTTGCACTTTTATAATCTTTGTCATACCATGGACTGGTTTTGGTATTTCTTTTATTATTTGAAACTTCAATTGAGAACTTGTTTATAGAATATGAGATGGTTGTAGTAAAATTATGATAGAGGTCTTCAATGTTGTCTATACTAGATAAAGGAAGGAAATTAGTTTTTAATTCATTTAGAAAGAGATCATTTTTATTTCTATCAAATATTAAGTTCTTTTGGTTGTAATTATTATTTTTTGTGGGAACTCTATGCATGACAAAATTGAGAGTTATAAGTAAAGGCCTATGATCAGAGTCAGGTTCGTGGTCGTTAAAGATGTCAAAATTTATTATTTCATTGTATAATGGGGGATCAGAACTAACGTAGTCTACCCTGCTGCTACCAAGTCCATGGATGCAGGTCATCTTTCTGGAATTGGGCCACTTCTTTAGACTGTTGCAAATTATGATATCCTAAGCACTGTAGAGCTTGACTAGCTCTGATGCAAACAAATTTTCCCTGAGGTCTTCAGAGCTCCTTTTGTACCTACTAGCTAGAGTAGGGTCTTCATCTAATCAAAGGGGATTAGGGTTGGAATGATTGCTTAGAATAATAGCTTGGTTGTTTGAAGTTCAAGCATTAAAGTCACCTATTAAAAGGATATTACCATCATTCCTTAGGCTAGAAATATCATTCTCTAAACCATTGTAAGGGTTAGTTTTATCTAAATTCTTCTTCTTATAGAAGTTAGAATTGATGGGGCGGAATAACATCTTGCTATGTAGGACTTTTTATTATTAATGTCTCTGATCTCTATCCAACTATATTGGTTGTGAGGGTCGTTTTTATAAATCCTAGCATGGGGGGAGATGGTCTTCTTAATGTAACAATCTATTCCCCCAATGCCTCTATGAGAGGATCGCTTGTTCCAAGTAGACCATAGCGTAAAGCCATCTATGTCAGGGACCTTAGATTCTTCATGCTCCCAAGTTTCAACAAGCAAAATAATATCAACATCATTTGAAATCCAACTTAGCTTAGGGCCTTTGTTCAATGGGAAGCCCCGACAGTTCCAAGAAAGGATCCAAAGCATGTTTAATTGCTATTGATTACTATATTTTTGGTTTTTATCTCGAATAAAGGCTTTTCTATTTCTGATTATTGCCCATTTTCCTTGCTTTCTAGCTTCTTTTACATTTTGAACCTCCTTTCTTAATTTTGCTTGATCTTCTGGAATGAGATCTTCATTCATGAATATTCGCATTCCTTTTAGACTTGAGGTTTTACTAAGTATGTCGTACTTATGATCAGTGGATCTCACCTTTATGCGGCTTAGTGTTCCTTTATTCTCGATTAATTTCCCCAACCTTGTTGCTTCTGTGAGACACACTGTTTCAATTTGTAATCTATTATGTAATTTTGTCTGGGCTAAGGCTAAAGTATCCTCATCTACTTCCTCTTTTAAACCAAATATTATAAGGTTCAAGGCCCTTTTGTTACGTTCGTGTTCTAATTCTATTAATTTTTTCATTTCATCTTTAATTGGTTTTATATCTAACTTATCTACCACATTATTTAGGGTGAGGTGGCTATTAACTTTTTCTTCTAGCTCTTTAATCATGTCTTCCATTTTAAGACTCTCTAAAGTATCAGAATCTCTTTCCTGGGATGGTTGGTTAGTATCTTGGTTTTGCTTTTCTATAACCTGCAATCTAGTCTCCATTGCCTCTATTTTATTCTCCAAAAGTTCTATTTTATTTTCTATTTGTTTTTGGATTGTGTCTTAAAGAGATGCAAATTTACTTTCCAGCATCGCTTCTAACTCTTTTTTTAGCTTGGCTTCTCTTTCTTCTCTACGTTTCTCTAAAGACTCTATATAGTCATAAAGGCCTTGTAGAGTAATTGTGCTAGGTCTGCCCTTGGGAATCTTTGGTAACTGTGGTAAAACATTCATACTTGAAATTATATGAGAAAATATGTATTAGAAAAAGAAAAAGATAAAGAATGTGTGCACTTGATATCAGCAAACTTGATTGCAAATCGCCCATGCCCACCCCAGCCCACAGACTGAAGAATATATGCGAAGAATATATAGAGTATGTTTTTAACTCCTTCACTGAGCCTCAGAACTCTTTCACCAAAGAATATATGCAAAGAATATATAAAGTACGTGTTTAACTTTTTCACCGAGCCTCAAAACTCATTCACCGGTGTATATATAGAGTACGTGTTTAACTCTTTCACCAAGCCTCAGAACTATATATATATATATATATATATATATATAATTTATGCCATATGACAATTTATAATGAAAAAGCATTTGCATAAGCCTAAATAATATTTTAATGATGATATTAAATAATATAGTTTTATGTAAATTTATATTAAAAGAAGAAAACAATTTGTTTAATTATTCTTTATATATTTGTTTTTGTTGTAAGAAATACATGTAATTTATTCCATTTTTAGTATCAAGTTGATATATAACATTTAGGATATATTAATATTAAAAAATGTTTAATATTGAATTTATCTATAGAGAATTTGTTTTCCATTAATAGCTTAGATTTGTTATGTTTTTTTCTTAATATGGAGTTCATGTGTAACCTTTTAAATATTAATAGCACTTTTTATAAAAATGGAATATTGTATAACTGAATATTCTTATTACATGAGATATATATGAGAGAATTTTTATTATATAAATATTTTTTAGGAACGTTTATAGTTGAGAGGTGCACTACAAAACCATAGATTTAAAAATAATAAAATAATGTTGATATCGAAAGGAAAAAACAAAAATTGTTATCCATAAATAAAATATTCATTCTAGGTTTAATGAAAATGTAATATTTAAAATAAAAATATGTTATTAAGATAAAAATATGGTATCAATCAAATAAACTATTCTAATATCTATTTTAAATAAGAAATACTCTATATCATAATGTTATATTTAAAAATATTAAAACAATACTTTCACTAACAAATCAACAAAAAAATTGTAATAACAAAAAAATCAATGTACATCATAAATAAAATACTTAGATTTCCAGGTTAATTCACAACCACTTTATATAGAGATAAGGTAATTGAAATTAGAGAGAAATTTTTTTTTTCCACTACCTTTTATGTAGTTGAAAAATGCCATATAAAAATAATATAATTCAAAACAAATAAAACACAATTAAAAAAAAATACAAAGCATTTAGTTACAATATGATGACCCAGGCCTCTCCCAGGCCACAACTGCCAGGATCTTTCAATCACCCTGTCTACAAATCATGCATCTTAACACACACCAGTGTACACTTAAAGATGATTTATAAAACTCATTACCCAATTCATAACTCATTATCCCATAAACAATATCATCATATATATATTGTTGGATTCATATTCAAAGAGTGCGCCTTACTGTTCTCATTCAACTGTATTCAAATGCCAATAACGCAACATGGTCATCGATCCATATTCAATGCGAGAGAAGACGCCCTTGAATCGCTACAAAGATCCACAAACACATCGATAGCATTGTCTGCCAGCCAACCGATACCCATGTCGTCCATCTCACCTTGTTACGCTGTCCAAGCAATTTCAATATATAGGCTTGTTAAAGCAACCCCACAGTGATAGTTTTGCTGTCATACAATAAACCTCACTGCGTTTTCCCCAATTCTTTATAACATAATCACACATCCGTTACTACACAGAACGCATCATAATAATAATTCAAGGACTGTGTTTTTAAACTGAAACCGAAATACATCTGTTTCACACCACCGTCTCACAAGGTATGAATACATAGTTTTATATGTACATGAGTAAATCAAAACAAAAACATAACTCTTGTGCACAATGGCGCCAACAAACCTTTTTCATCTCTTTAATTGATACGGATGCAGTCTTCGCACAGGTAGCCAGTTCCGCGCTTCCACCGCAAGAAAACACACAGCAAACTATGGAACTAACGAATATTCAAATGGATTTTGGACATACAATACGCAGGGAATGTATATTCACTTACGCCATGCGCTGCCGCTTTATTCTACAAAAAGGCTTGCAGATATAATCCGATCATATGTCACGCATACTCTTTACGCAACCAGAACTATGTGTATATAACAGTTACGTTTCTTTATTAAGTGCCGGCATAACATCGTTCTCCTTGGTAATCAACCATACAACAGTATATAATTAAGGAATTTTCAATGGTTATGCACACAATATGCCGACAACAGAGATGTATACTCTCGTCTTCAAACTGGAGATAAACAATATAAATATATGGTGGAGTTTTAATAAGCTACAGCAACACATTCAATTCAATTGAAAGTTTGATTATATGCCACCCGCTTTATCACCGACGAAGCTCACATATAGCTCGCTGTTCTTTGATTTCTTCTGGACAGTATACAACATACCGCGTTTATATATATCACAGCTTGCTGCAACTTAAAGTCGATGCAATTCCGCCGCAGCTCTTTATCATTTATCACTTATGTCAACCGGAATTCAAGCTGGTTGAACGAACTGTTGATGTTCAGTTTCGATGGAGTTAATCACTGTATCCATTCAAAACCTCAGTACAATTCCTTGCTTACTGCTAATGAATAGAAGCCCTGACGAAGTAACTTCCGACGGAATTATAACTTCGGCAAACGCAGATCCGTTAGGGCCACAAGAGGTGTGCTTCGCGAATGGTGGATAATGGTTATGGGATCGATTTCTATAATCAATACACACAGCAACTGCGCCTTAAATAAGAACCATTCATTTCAAGATTTAACTGAACCTCTATCCATACATAAAACCAGTGAACTCAAGGAACAATCCTGTCAGTACCAATTTCACGCCTTTCTCATTCAATCAATAATATAGATATATGTCTGAAACATTGTTTACATAACACAAAAGGAGACTACTTACAAACTTATCTTTGGCCAGATATTCCAGATTGATGACCCTTACAATTTCCCAAGGCTTACAGCCTTGGTTGTCCCAAGCCAGCTCTCAACCTCACAATCTCTAAATCGTTTTCTCACAAAAAGCCCTCCTATTTATACAATTTACAAAATCATTTAATTAAATGCTCAATCTCTTAAAATCCTCAACAAACCCTTAAATTTCTCAACATCCCTAAAGGATAGGTTTTTATCCCTAAGACTTAGAAACTAATTCCAACTTAGGCTCCCTCATTAATTCTAACTCTATTTTCTCTCATACTCCTAAAAAGAATATTTACAAAATCCTCACTTTCTCCTATTTTATTAAAAATAACAAATAAATTAATAAAATATTAAAATTTGTCACACCCCCTTTAATCACATATTTACAAATGAAAAATGTCCTTGATGCTCTTGCATCAGACACCCAAGGTTGAAAATGACCATGATCTCCAGATCATGCTTTTTAAATCACTGTCCACCTGGATCCCACATTTTATTTTGTAATCCTTCCGTGATTTTTGATTGCTTCATTGTTGTTGTCATCTGTTGTTGTCTTCCAGGTTTCCATATTTTGTGTTGTAGTGCTCCACCTACTCTGCTCTCGCAATCTCTCATTGTCATTCTCTTGTTATCGTTCCTTTTCTTTCTTTCGGCTATCTTTCTCTGGGATGTTTTCATCATTAATCTCCTTATCAACTCAATTTCTTTGTCTATTATGTCCTCTGTTTTCTGATTGTTTCCAACATCTTCAATAACCCATGTTGCTCTTGTTGTCACTAGGGATGTTGCGGCCTCCCAATCTTCCTTTCCCTCTGCAACATTCCTTTGCTCATCACCTGCAACTTCTTTTATTACAACTGCTTTGTCATCCTTCATCAGCAATCTATCCTGGAGATTCATCCTCTGTTCTTCGAATTTCCTCCTTTGGAAGTCCAATTCTCTATATAACTCAATAATTTTACTTGGAGTAGACTTTGGAAAGTTTACCCGATCTTCACATGGTCTTTCTTCTGCTAAATCCTCTTTAACATCTTTCAGTAGATGTTCTTCCTTTTCTTCTAAACCTGCAATCACACACAAATCGTTAGTTTTAAAATCACAAGACCTTACGGTCTTATTTGATGCTTCAATCATCAAATCTTTGGGCTGCTTTGAATCATTCATATGATTCAACTCCTCTAGCACTTCATCACTTTCAGAAAGTAATGGTCCACTCTCTGGGTAACATAACGAAACTTCAACATCTTCTTCGGCATCTTCCTTTTGTTGTAGCTCAACTGTTTCGAGCTTCTCTATCCTTTGCCTGGCATCAAGAACTTGTTCAAGTTCCCTTATTTCCTTTATCAACTGCAAATTTACCTGATGATTCCACTTCTCTTGTAGTCTCTGCCACCTCAACTTCTTTCTCATGACATAACCACACTTCTGGTCTTCCTTATTTCTCTGCAACATCTCCATTAACACCTCAAGCTGAACTGCTATCTCAGCCTTCTCCCTCTCATATTCCTCTTTGCTTAACTGTCTCTGTATGCCAATTGCCTTGGCATATTTCTCCTCTTGTCCTCTGTTGTGGTTTATTTCAGAACCTTTGTGACGACTGTCACTAATCATCATCCTTTCCATCTCTATGAGTTCCTCACTCACTTTACTATGAGTTGTACTAAAGCCTCTTCAGCATCAAGTCCTATCTTGCCACCACTCACCTCACCAAGCCCTCCTCACTCGGTCTTTTGGCAAGCAATTGGTTCTATCTCTGGAACCTCCTTTGAGCACTTCTCTTTGCTCTTCCTATCTTCAACTCATCTTCCTGTTCACAACTGTCTTCCTTATCCAATCTCTATTGGATTTCCTCAAGGTTCTGCCACCTCTATGTTTCACCTAGAAACTTTCATCAGCTTCCTTTATCTGTTAGTTGCTATAATATTTCAATTCAAAGACTACAATATTCTATTCTTCAAAACATATCATCTTACCAAAAATTGATGCAAGCCTAGAACCCAGCCTGCAGTACCAGGATCTTCAAATTACCACACTCAGCAAATTCCCAAACTTCAAATATCAATCACTGGCAAATTCATCTTTCCCCCATTTCAACATGCAGAAGCTTTCTTTCATATTTATGGTTATGAAACCTTTTCACAATAATCATTTCTCAAACATCAAATTATTTATCAATCAGATTTTAGATGCTTCACAATACTAGAATTATGCCTTAAGTCCTTCATTCATTTCATCACCAACATACCATCACAAATTCTTTCCCATGTGTTAAATTCAGTTAAATGCACCCTTGAGTTATCTTAACAAAGTTATTCAAATCCCAATTTGGAAGTCAACCAACTAAATTGCGCCCTTCAATTTGCCACAGTCTTCATCATTATCATAATGGAACTCCATTAACCCAATGCATTACAATTTTTCCATGTTTACAAATTTCATTGCAATTTAACAACATTCTTTGGACTTAAAATTTCCATCTATATAAGTGTCTTACTCCAGGTTCAGAACCAGATAATGAATCCAGTTTTCATACCTTTATATCTGCGTTTTTTTGACCAGGAATGAACTTCATTCCAGCGCTGTACCCTCTGCAATGATTTGCCATTCTATTCACCTCCTCGGAGGCTGCAACCATCAATCCTCAATCTGTTTCTTGTCAGTAAAACCCAATTCAAAATTAAACAAACAATCATTTCAACAGAGCTAGGCTCTGATACCAAAAATGATGACCCAGGGCTCTCCCAGGCCACAACTACCAGGATCTTTCAATCACCCTGTCTACAAATCATGCATCTTAACACACGCCAGTGTACACTTAAAGATGATTTATAAAACTCATTACCCAATTCATAACTCATTATCCCATAAACAATATCATCATATATATATTGCTGGATTCATATTCAAAGAGTGCGCCTTACTGTAGTCATTCAACTGTATTCAAATGCCAATAACGCAACATGGTCATCGATCCATATTCAATGCGAGAGAAGATGCCCTTGAATTGCTACAAAGCTCCACAAACACATCGATAGCATTGTCTGCCAGCCAACCGATACCCATGTCGGTCATCTCACCTTGTTACCCTGTCCAAGCAATTTCAATATATAGGCTTGTTAAACCAACCCCACAATGATAGTTCTGCTGTCATACAATAAACCTCACTGCGTTTTCCCCAATTCTTTATAACATAATCACACATCTGTTACTGCACAGAACGCATCTTAATAATAATTCAAGGACTGTGTTTTTAAACTGAAACCGAAAGACATCTGTTTCACACCACCGTCGCCCAAGGTATGAATACACAGTTTTATATGTACATGAGCAAACCAAAACAAAGACATAACTCCTATGCACGATGGCGCCCACAAACCTTTTTCATCTCTTTAATTGATACGGATGCAGTCTTCGCACAGGTAGCCAGTTCCGCGCTTCCACCGCAAGAAAACACACAGCAAACTATGGAACTAACGAATATTCAAATGGATTTTGAACATACAATATGCAGGGAATGTATATTCACTTACGCCATGTGCTGCCGCTTTATTCTACACAAAGGCTTGCAGATATAATCCGATCAGATGTCACGCATACTCTTTACGCAACCAGAACTATGTGTATAAAATAGTTACGTTTCTTTGTTAAGTGCCGGCATAACATCGTTCTCCTTGGTAATCAACCATACAGCAGTATATAATTAAGGAATTTTCAATGGTTATCCACACAATACGCCGACAATAGAGATGTCGACTCTCGTCTTCAAACTGGAGATAAACAATAGAAATATATGGTGGAGTTTTAATAAGCTACAGCGACACATTCAATTCAATTGAAAGTTTGATTATATACCACCCGCTTTATCACCGACGAAGCTCACATATAGCTCGCTGTTCTTTGATTTCTTCTGGATAGTATACAACATACCGCGTTTATATATATCACAGCTTGCTGCAACTTAAAGTCGAAGCAATTCCGCCGCAGCTCTTTATCATTTATCACTTATGTCAACTGGAATTCAAGCTGGTTGAACGAACTGTTGATGTTCAGTTTCGATGGAGTTAATCATTGTCTCCATTAAAAACCTCAGTACAATTCCTTGCTTACTGCTAATGGAAAGAATCCCTGACGAAGTAACTTCCGACGGAATTATAACTTCGGCAAACGCAGATCCGTTAGGGCCACAAGAGGTGTGCTTCACGAATGGTGGATAATGGTTATGGGATCGATTTCTATAATCAATACACACAGCAACTGCGCCTTAAATAAGAACCATTCATTTCAAGATTTAACTGAACCTCTATCCATACATAAAACCAGTGAACTCAAGGAACAATTCAGTCAGTACCAATTTCCCGCCTTTCTCATTCAATCAATAATATAGATATATGTCTGAAACATTGTTTACATAACACAAAAGGAGACTACTTACAAACTTATCTTTGTCCAGATATTCCATATTGATGACCCTTACAATTTCCCAAGGCTTACAGCCTTGGTTGTCCCAAGCCAGCTCTCAACCTCACAATCTCTAAATCCTTTTCTCACAAAAAGCCCTCTTATTTATACAATTTACAAAATCATTTAATTAAATGCTCAATCTCTTAAAATCCTCAACAAACCCCTAAATTTCTCAACATCCCTAAAGGATAGGTTTTTATCCCTAAGACTTAGAAACTAATTCCAACTTAGGCTCCCTTATTAATTCTAACTCTATTTTCTCTCATATTCCTAAAAAGAATATTTACAAAATCCTCACTTTCTCCTATTTTATTAAAAATAACAAATTAATTAATAAAATATTAAAATTTGTCACACCCCCTTTAATCACATATTTACAAATGAAAAATGTCCTTGATGCTCCTGCATCACAATAACTAATTCAGATGATGTGGATGATTCAAAAGATGAGGGACTCAAATTGAAATTAGACTAAATTTCTCCACTAAATTGGTTTTTGTGCATAATTGTAGACTCAATGAGCTCATAATTAGATAATTTGACATCCAAAGGTTTGTGGGAAGCTTCATGATCTATTAGTTACTAACATTGCAATAGAATTATCAAAAGACACTTCAATTGCAAAGGAAGTGCAAAGAACAACTAGCATAATAGGATACCATAACCTATGTAGATGAAAATAAGGTTAACCCCTAAATATAAAGAATTTATTGAGATCGATTTTGTATGAATTGACCACAAGATAATTTTTTTGAAATTATGGAGAAATATCGAATTTGAATCTATATACCAATAGACATTGAATGACATCGGCATAGATATTTTGATGCAATCTTCTAATACTAAAACAGAAGTCTCAAAACAAATCATCCACATGCATCTAGAGACAAAGAGAAAAGAAAAAATTCTTTGTCCTAAAGAGAACTAAATTACCATAAGAATGTGCATATATAATCTACAAAAGGATTAGCAAGGATGGAACCCAAAGAAATGTTGGTAGAAATTAATGTAGAGAACATAAGGTGACACTGACACACAAAGGCTAAGGTAAAAAGTAATGCAGAGAACATAAGTATAATTTTTACTATGCAAAATTGATAAGAGAAGAGATAACAAGAGATAGAGAAGCAAATGATAGTGACATAGGCAATGAATATTGCTAGTACCCTCATTAATTGGGGTTATATCTTTTTTTAAGTGTTGTAATACTCTTAGTGTTATATTGAATTAATCTTAGTGTCTTGTCTCTAAAGCAATTGTACAAATCTATTGGCATGGGAAAGAATAAGACAACCCTACCTTGAAGATCCAAAAAAAAAATGGTTTGATATATTACATAATACAAATACAATTAGAGCACTAATTCTATTGGAACATCAATGCATTGTTGGATTAGTAATACACATTTATTGCTTGGAAATACATTTTTTTAGTTACATTTACTGTCTAGCCAGGAATAAAAACAATTGTATCCCATGGTTTTTTATTATCAAGCCAACAATAAAAGTAAAATGATGATTTTTTACTAGCCAACCAATAATAAAAATCAAGAGTTTTTATCTTCTAGCTAGCATGAAAAAATTGTTATCAAAGTTGTGACTACATACAATATAATTGTAATCACATGTTGGAGCAGTTTTGGTTATTATTTGGGGCATCGTATATAGCTTCCACTTATAATGTGTTGGCTAAAACCTGTTGAAGATATTCATATATATAATTGAATTACAAACCAAATGAACTAGAGTTAACATTATTATTCTTGTAGAACCAAGGTTAATATCAATTAGCAGCATTAAAATTGCAACGAGACACTTTGGAGCAACTTTAAATGTTACTAGAGAAATGTTACATGTTACTGGAGCTGCATTGAGGACAATGATATTTGGAGTACAATTTTTTGCATTCACTTGAATTGAGTTCCAAAAACATTATACAATTATATACTCAATACAATGCAATGTGTTAAATTGAGTTGAGTTGCATTACAATGCAATCGGCTCTTCCAACCAAATTCCAATGCAATATAAGGTGAATGCAACATTCTTCATATATATGGGTGTTAGTTATTTATTTTTTAAAACTTTTACTATGCCATTGCATTTTTTTTTTGGTGGTGGAACCTTTCACTGGTAGGCAAAGTTCAAGCCATGGATTGCGTATGAAATGGAATCATGGAGATATTACTCGTACTTTTATAACTTAGGGTTGATTGGACCAACCCATGACTTAAGGTCTAACACCTAACAACAATGATTAATACAAATGATTTAAACAACGTAATTTGATTAACCATTAATCAAAAGGGTTAGCGCAGATTTTTGTGTGTATTGATGGCTGTATTGATTATTGGTACATTGGTAGGTGAGAGGACAGTTGTCCTGGTCTCGGGTTTCCTTTCCACTCTTGGGCTGAACCTTAACCCTCACTTCATTCACTTCGGCATTTTCATTTTGCATTGTTCAGTGGTAAGAGCTCCTTCCACTGTTTTGCTGTTGACTGTAACGAGCTGGAGCTCGATGCTCCATCCACACTTGGCTATGGGTTTCTATGTTGGTTGGTTGGATAACTCTGCTCAGTATTTTTCTTCGGTTATTAGGTTAGTTCGGCTTTGTTTCTATGTCGTTCGCTTCATTGATCTTACAAGAGGGTTTCTCTATTTTCTCTGTGGTCTGGTGCTCTTCCAGTGGTCACTGCTTCTCCTTCCACTCCTTAACATGTTCTGCTAGGATTCTTCAGTGGTCTTTGTTTGTTGGTTTCTTGTATGATTACATTCTATGTTTGACTTGTCTGCAATTTATTTGTGAATGTAGGTCATGGCCATGAAGGATCCTTTCCTTAGTGTCATTCGGCTCTGGCAAGGTAAACTGCTCTTTCCCTTCTAAAATTTATTTCCTCAGGTTTTCTTAAGATCTAACAACTATTGCTTCTCATGAGTAGGCTTCCCTTCAGTGGTTGCGACCCAAATGTGGGTTCATTCGTCCATTGTTAACTAATACCCTGGTAAGTTCACTTGGAGTTTCTTTTGTCTGTCGTTCGTTCCTTCAATCTTTCTTTATATCAACACTAACATTTGGTTGTGGTCTCTGTGCAGGTTGGGAATGCTCCTAGTTGGATTGCTACTTGGACCTTCTTCCAAAAGCAACCGGTAGGATCGTCCCCTATTACAATTTGTTTTATTTGAGGGTTTCCAAAGTCGGTTTTTTCTCTGAGTAGTCGGTGGATAGGCTAGGATCTGGGACTCTGTTGTCTTGTCTATTGGTTGATGTCAAATGGCCTTTACGCCTAATTGTATATTATCTCATTTTTCTTCGATGGACTATAACTGTTCAGGGTTATAACCCTAACCCTCGTTCAATGTCTCTCTTCGGGAGGAGGGTTTGTTCGACCCTATGGTTTGTCGACTTTAGAACTTTGTATTTGTATATTCTTTATGCAAGTCTTGACACTAAAATGTTTTTAAATATGAAAGAAAAGGAAGTTTCAAGGTACAAGATTACCTTTCTTATGAATGCTTTTCACTCTGGTTGTATTTGTTTAGTTAACTGCTACGGTTGTTACTTGTTCTTGTATTTCTATAATAGTTGATGTGGTTAGAACTGCCTGCTCAGTCTCACGTTAATATAGTGTCTCTACCTATCATTCGATTCCTGTAACTATGTCTCTACTTGTCACTCGATTTCTGGAACTTCATCACTGCTTATTTGGAAGGATTTCTGGTAAAATAAAATATACAGTTTGAAAATTTGTTACAGATGATAGTAATTAGACAAAAACAACAAGTCTTGGGCAGATGGATTTCAAAATGAATGTGTCTCTCTTTGTATTACTTTTCCTGTGTTGGTAGGTCAAAGCTTTTCCACAATGTGGTACATTTGCGTTTGTATTGTTACGATACAGTTACTCAAACTATTTACAGTTGTTTCTTCAGTTACATGATTGATAACCATTTTGTTGTTTGAGTTTGCTCGTTCTGTGGAATACATAGATGATATATATTTTTTGTTTTTGTTTTCTTTAAGAAAATGGCTATAAAAAATAAATAAAAGAAAACCCAACTATGTGGCTGTAACCACCTTCACCTAACTGTGCTATCCCTAAATATCTATTAACTAATAATGAAATTAAACAAGTTCATAACACTATTTTAGTCAACAAACATAAATGAAATCAAATGATGATGAACCTCTCCTCCTTGGCTGAGACCAAACACCTGGTGATGGTGCCCTTAGTTGGATGCTCCTGCATCAGCCTCCCGGTGTAAGAAAGATTCATGACTCCCATCCATGAGCTTCTTGACTAAATAGCCCACCTGTTTTATCTATTTGGCATTAAGCCATGAACTATCCTCAATGGGACGGTTCTTCCACTTGACCAAATATTGTAGGTATTCCTTCCGCTGAGTTCATCTAGCCACCTAAGTGTCAAGGATTCTCTTGATCTCAAGGGGCTAAGCTGAAGGCGTTTGTCTCATCCAAGTCTCACTCCCTTCCTATGCATCCCATATAGGCTATGTTGTACTGTTTTCCTTCAGAATAGCAGTATATGGAAACAAGTCTGCCACATTAAGGATGGGCGAGATGCCTATTCCTGGTGGTAGCTGTAATTCATAAGCATTGGCTTAAAATTTTCAGAGAATTTTGCAAGGGCCAATATTCTTGTATTTGAGTTTGTTGTATGGACCTCTAGGAAAACATTTCTTACGCAAATGTGCAAGGACTTCATCCCCCACATTAAATTTCACCTCTCACTATTTTAGATCTGCCTGTTGCTTATACTTTTGACTGCTGTCCTGCAACTTCATCTTTACCTACTCGTGTAGATCATTCATTGCTTTGTTGAAATCTTGCCCATTAGCACTTTGTCTTTCCTAGTGTCCTAGATCTCGCAACTCATGCACTCTGCAAGGATGCATGCCATATAATATCTGGAAAGGACTGTAACCCGTGCTACGATTGGGTGAGTTGTTGTAAGTGAAATCCACCTGGGCAAGTACATGATCCCACATTCGCTAATTTTCACCGATCAAACTTCGTAGTAGGTTCCCCAAGCTCCTATTTACCACCTATGTTTTCCCATCGGTCTGTGGGTGATAAGCAGAGCTGAAACTTAACTGTGTGTCCATGTTTTTCCACAAGGTGTGCCAGAAGTGCCCTGTAAAATTCACGTCCCTATCGGAAAGAATGGACTTAGGTAGGCCATGTACCCTGAAGATCTATGTGGAAAATAAGTGTGCCACATGAGTGGCATTGCTGGTTTTTTACAAGGGATGAAATGCGCCATATTTGAGAACCGATGTACTACTACAATCACTGAATCATGACCTCACTATGTCCTTGGTAGACCCAAGATGAAGTCCAAACTGACTGAGTCCCACGGTCTACTCAGAATGGGAAATGGTGTGTAGAGTCCCATATTTTGACTGTGTCCTTTCGCCAACTGACACACTTTACATTTAGTCAAAAATATCTACACATCCCTTCACATTCTTCGTCAATAATAAAAATGGTTGAGCTGATCCAATGTTTTGTCTATGCTGAAATGCCTGGCTAGACCTCCACTGTGCTTCTCTTGAATGATATTCTCTCTCATCGAACAATCGGGAATGCATGACTATCCCCCTTTAAATAATAACTTCTCTTGCAAATTATAGTCCCACCATGGACTATTGTTTCTCAAAAAAGGATTCTGATAGGCTTCATAAGCCTCTTTGAAATCCACGTTGGTCTGATACAAGTCTTTCAAATGCTCAAAGCCTAGCACTTGTATCGTACTCTCCTACAAGAACAAGAGCAAGGCTCTTCTGCTCAATGCATCTACCACCTTGTTGGCCTACCTACTAATGTGTTTCAAAACAAGGCTGAAACTCTGTAAATATTCAACCCATTTAGCATGCTTGTGATTCATCTTAAGCTATTGCATCATGTATTACAGCGCAAAATTATCAGAAAATAAAACAAACTCACTTCCCAGCAGATAGTGTCTCACGACAGCATAGAATTCTTTGTCATAGGATGAATACTTCTACCTACTCTCATTCAACTTCTCGCTAAAAAATGCACAAGGTTTGTCTTCTTGGCTAAGTATAGCTCAAATGGCCATACTGCTTGCATCACGGCCAACCAGAAAAAGATTCTTTAAATCTGGCAATCTCAGGATTGGTCTTTCTGTGATCTTCTTCTTTAATAGCTGAAAGCTTTTGTCTATTGCCTCGGTCCAATGAAAAGGTTGACTTGTGTTTTCTATAGTGTCTAACATAGGTGCACAGATCTCACTGAAATTCCTTATAAATTTATGGTAAAACTTGCCAACCCATGAAAACTACGTACCTCAGACAGATTTTTTTTGTGGATGGCCATTTAACGATTGCTGCAATCTTCTCTGGGTCCATCTTCAACTCATTCTTTGTAATCACAAAACCCATATAAGCCAATTCTCTTTGAAGAAAAGTACATTTCTTTATATTTATCAGTAGCTTACTCTGCTGTAATTTTTCCGGCACACTTTGAACATGTCGAAAGTGTTCCTCCTTAGTCTTGCTGAAAATTAATATATCATCAAGATACACTATTACAAACTTTTCAATGAACTCTTTCAACATTTCGTTCATCAGTCACATAAAGGTACTAGGGGCGTTACTTAATCCAAATGGAATTACTAGCCACTCATACAGCCCTTCATTGGTCTTGAAGGCTATTTTCCACTCATCCCCTTCCCTGATTCGAATTTGATGATAACAACTCTTTAGATCACTCTCCAAGAAGTATGTTGCCCTGCTTAGGTAGTCCATCATATCGTCCATCTGTGGCAGTGGTACATGTACCTGATGGTAATCTTATTGATGGCCCTTGAGTCTATGCACATTCGCCATTCTCCTCCTTTCTTGGGAGTGAGAATTGTTGGAACTACGCATGGGCTCAAACTCTCCCTTATTAGCCCTTTATCCAACAACTCCTACACCTATTTTCTGATTTCCTCATTATCTTTTGGGCTCATCTCGTATGTTGCCTTGTTCAGTAAACTTGCTCCAGGTATAAAGTCAATATCATGACTTATACTTCTCTTAGGAGGCAATTTATCTGGTAAATCATCCACTACAATATCGTTGAATTCCTGTAGAATTTTCTGAATTTCTGCAGGCAAATCAAACACTTCCATGTGTAACAACACTGTTTTTTCTCTTCTCACAACAACATAGTTCACTTCACTATCTTCATTCTACTTCAAAAACTATTTTCCACCCATTAGTAGCACTTTCGTCCCACTTATTTCTATTGTCTCATCCTCCTTGATGGGCAAAAGTGTGTGCTTGATCCCATCTTTGACAAACTTGTAACAGTTTGTCTTCCCATCATCCACTACCTTCCGGTCATATTGCCATGGCCTTCCTAGCAGTATATGACATACGTCCATTGGCATGATATCATAATAACCTTGTCTTTGTATCTATCGATATGGAACTCAACTTCACATTGTTCGTCAACCAACAACTGGCCTTTCTGCAACCATGATACCTTATAAGGAGTGGGGTGCTTCAACTGCTTCAAACCCAACTCTCTACCATCTTTGTGGCAACCAGATTATCCGTGCTCCCACTGTCGATAATCAACTTGCAGCATTTTCTGTGCAACTTACACACTTTCTAGAGTAATGCTTTGCTTTGAGTTTGTTCAGTTGTCTCCTTGGATGGTTTTAACAACACTTTATTAGAACTAAGGCTTCCCCTGTTTCTGGCACATTTTTTGCTTCCTAGGGTGGTATCTCTTCTTTCTCTGGCTATGCGACAAATGCTCCTCTTTGACCAGCTTGTTCCACTTCAGGACACTCGAAAGCCTTGTGCCCCCACTTGTGGCACCTATAGCACTGATAGTTAGCTCCTCTACCTTAGCCATTTCCTCTTCCTTGCTGATATGGCCTTCCACCTCTAGTGTTGTCTCCTTTTTCTACTGTCCTAGAAGTCTTGGAACTGCTGCCTTCTTCACTATTACTGGCAGTTCATCCTCTGCCATAGGACTCTCCTCTTCCTCTGCCAATTCCCCGTCCTCTCATAGCATTTTGATTTCTAGTGATCTTCTCCTCTACCTTGATGGCACTCTGGTAGGCTTCCTCTATATTTTTTGGGGAAAAAATGTTGATTTCATCCAATATTTCCAATCTCAAACCATTTACATACCTTGTTGTTTTTTCTGGGGTGTCCTTCGTGTAACCAACTCTTAAATTTACCTGGTAGAATTCTTTAGTATATTCTCTCACTGACATCCCTTTCTTCCTCAAATTATGCACTTTCCAATGCAGTGCAATCTGGTAATCTTTGGGCAAAAATATGCCATTCAACTTGGCCACCATCATTGGCCATTTCTTTATTGGCAACTTGTTCATCCTTCTTCTTTCGACTTGGACACTGTCCCACCACAACATTATGTGTCTCTTCAGTTTTGTTGCAGCGAACTTAACTCTCCGATCTTCACTGACCTCATCACACTCGAAATATTTATCCAATTCGCTGATCCAGTCCAACAGAACTTCTGTGGACAAGCTGCCATTGTAATTCGGAATTTTTGGTTTAGGCTTGCTACTAGCCAATAGGACCGACCTCAACAATCTCATTTTCGGCCCTTCTTCATCCGATCCATCTATTGTAACTATGGTTTCTTCTTCGCTATCGTCTCCTACCTCTGGATACCTTCTCCTTTTTGTTTAAACTGCCTCCAAACAGGAATTAAGGATCTTGATTCAATCCTTCCTCTGTTGTTCTCCAAACACGTCTTCCACGACCTTGTCTTCCAACCTCCATTTCTCAGGAAAACTCCAAATCGTGCTCTGATACCACAATATGATGGGACCAGCCCGTAACTTAGGGTCTAGCACCTAACAACAATGATTAATACAAATGATTTAATCAACATAATTTGATTAACCATTAATCAAAACGGTTAGCACAGATTTTTGTGTGTATTGATGGCTGTATTGATTATTGGGACGTTGGTAGGTGAGAGGAAAGTTGTTCTGGTCTCGAGTTGCCTTCCCACTCTTGAACTAAACCCTAACCCTCACTTCATTCACTCTGAAATTTTTATTTTGCATTGTTCAGTGATGAGAGCTCCTTCTGTCGTTTTGCTATTGACTGTAATGAGCTGGAGTTTGATGCTCCATTCGCACTCGGCTGTGGGTTTGTCTGTTGGTTGGTTGGATAACTCTACTCAGTATTTGTCTTTGGCTATCTGGTTAGTTTGATTATGTTTCTATGTCATTGGGTTCATTGATTTACAAGAGGGTTTCTCTATTTTCTTTGTGGTCTAGTGCTCTTCTGGTGGTCACTGCCTCTCCTTCCACTCCTTAATGCATTATGCTGGGATTCTTCAATGGTCTTTGTTTGTTGGCTGCCTATATGATTACATTCTCTATTTGACTTGTCTGCAATTTATTTGTGAATGCAGGTCATGGCCACGAAGGACCCTTTCCTTAGCGTCATTTGGCTTTGGTAAGGTAAACTACTTTTTCCTTTCTAAAATTTATTTCCTCATGTTTTCTTAAGAACTAACAACTGTTGCTCCTCATGAGCAGGCTTCCCTTCAGTGGCTCCGACCCAAATGTGGGTTCATTCATCCACCACTAACTAATACGCTAGTAAGTTCACTTGGGGTTTCTTCTGTCCATCGTTTGTTCCTTCAATCTTTCTGTATATCAACACTGATATTTTGTTGTGGTCTCTGTGCAAGTTGGGAATGCTCCTAGATGGACTGCAACTTGGACATTCTTCCAAACAGAACCGGTAGGGTCGTTACCTATTACAATTTGTTTGATTTGAGTGTTTCCCAAGTCAGTTTATTCTCTGAGTAGTCGATTGATAGGCTAGGAACTAGGACTCTGTTGTCTCGTTTATTGGTTGATGTCAAATGGCGTTTGGGCTGAGTTGTATATTATCTTGTTTTTTTTTTGATGGACTATAACTGTTCAAGGTTATAACCCTAACCCTCGTTCACTGTCTCTCTCTCGGAGGAGGGTTTGTTCGACCCTATGGTTTGTGGACTTTAGAACCTTGTATTTGTATATTCTTTATGCTAGTATTGACTTTGCAATGTTTTTAAATACAAAAGAAAAGGATGTTTCAAGGTATAGGATTACCTTTCTTATGAATGCATTTAATTGCGGTTGTATTTGTTTAGTTAACTGCTACAACTGTTACTTGTTCTTGTATTTCTATAATTACTGATGTGGTTAGAACTGCCTACTCAGTCTCGCGTTAATATAGTGTCTTTGCCTATCATTTCATTCCTGTAACTACGTCTCTGTTTGTCACTTGATTTCTGGAACTTCGTCACTGCTTGTTTGGAAGGATTTTTAGTAAAATAAAATATATAGTTTGACTATTTGTTACAGACAATAGTAATTATATTAAAAACACAAGTCTTGGACAGATGGATTTCAAAATGTAAGTGTCTCTCTTTGTATTACTTTTCTGTGCTGGTAGGTCGAACCTTTTCCACAATGTGGTACATTTTCTTTTGTATTGTTATGATACAGTTACTCAAACTTTTTACAGTTGTTTCTTCAGTTACACCGTTGATAACCATTTTGCTGTTTGAGTTTGCTCGTTTTGTGGAATACATAGATGATATATATTTTTTGTTTTTTTTTTAAGAAAACGACTATAAAAATAAATAAAAGAAAAACCAATTGTGTGGCTGTAACCACCTTCACCTAATTGTGTTGTCCCTAAATATCTATTAACTAATAATGAAATAAAATAAGTTCCTAACACTGTTTTAGTAAAAAAAAATAAATGAAATCAAATGATGATGAACCTCTCCTCCTCAGCTAAGACCAAACACCCAGTCATGGTGCCCTTAGCTGGATGCTCTTGTATCAAGGTTTTTGTGCCCTAACATGATATACACACAATTTTAATGGAGTAACATTATTTTTTTATATATGTATTGGAGCACCATATTGTATATATTAATAATGGATAAAAGCGTACGGGTTGAAAAACAACATTAGAGAGCAGCATAGGGTTGTATAAACAACCTTGGAGAGCGTCCATTGATATGGCAATAGAATTGAGCATTCTATACAATGCAATGTTAATATTAGCATTAATATATATATTTTTGAGTAGTGTTAACTCATTTTCATAGCAATGTTGATCATTGTTTCAAACAACAATGATATATAATGGAACGACATGAAGTGAACTAAAAATAAAAATAATGGAAAAATTAAAAATATACTTTTAATTTTCTATAAATAAAACCTCATGTCATTTGGGAAATATTGATGAGTGGAAGATGATGGCCAGACGATAGAGAGAAAATAAGTTTTTAGCTTATACCTTGCATAAAAAGTTGTGAAAGTTGGCAAGACTTTGAGATGCTAAGGCTAAAGGGTTTTTGAGCTGGACATAGAGCTAGTGGAATTTTGGATATAGAACCAATAGAATTTTTGGAAAAAGATCCTTCAGTATAGAGTTTTAGACTAGAGAAGTATGGTCTCGAGGATGATGAACAAGCTAAATCAAAATTGTATTTCTAAATTGTTTAAAAGACAAAAATCTTAGGGGAGAAATCTTGGGAGAAAATTGGATCTCATTTCCATCTCATGGTATTGTCCTTCCCCATTAATCTTCCTGGTACTGTCCATCCCCATTAATCTTCTTGGGAGACTAGACTAGATAGGAGAGATAAGTACTTGTGTGATGTTTAACTCCTTTTATGGTTTCTTTATAGAAAAATTTACATTATAATAAAAAATGATTGTTATTATGTTAAAGTAAATCTTTGTGTCATAGAAGAAATGGAATTTAATTCTTTACAAAAGTGATTTGTGTAGAAGCAAGGAATGGAAATTGTTGAGATAGTAAAGTTGGTACAAAACAAAGAAGAAAATTCATTGAAGTTATAGCAATCACATAATGGAGTTTTTTTAACAGGAGAAGGAAAGAGTTAAACAATGTTTATTATGATTGTAAATATCTTGGAGATTTTCTTTAAAAGTAAAAAAATGTCTTTCCTATTAGAAAGAGTTAAAACATGTTTATTATGATTGGAAATATCTTGGATATTTTCTTTCAAAGTAAAAAACATTTTTCCTATTATGGGGGCCAAAGGAAAGATTAAAAGCCTCAGAAATAGTTGATCCAAGTTTAATGTTAAAAGATTAAAGTATGAACAAAAGTATTGAAGAGTATAGTTTGTGTGTGCACTAGTTAAGTAATATTGGTTAAGCCTCGAACTATCAACTGATCCTGAACTATCCAAAAATAGTCAAACTATCGACTGATGCTGAACTATCCAAAAATAGTTGAGAAACGAGGCAATGATGCCTAACTAAACACCCAAGGACGGAGGGCAAGCGCCCACAACCTTGGACTTTGTTAATTAGACTATACACACACACACACACACACACACACACACACATATATATATAATTGCTTAGTAATAGAGCAATTTCACAAAATCATTACACTAGAGAATTCAAATCTTATAACACAAATGAAAATAGTGTTATACTGATTAATATTTGGATAGAAAAATACAGGACTAATGTTCTGTCCACCTGATATCGAATAGAAGCAAAAGCTAATGCAATCAAGGTAACGCTATGAGCATATAGCAATGGTACAAACTAGAAGAGCATATAGTGAAAGCATTGCCCGCGAAAATAGGAAAGCGGCACGGTGCCTTCCCACTCTTAGGCGTCATAACTATACTAAATAGGAAATCTTATCCTTTGGCTTCATAACTGTACTAGAGTGGAAAGCTTACCCTCAATGTTGGATAAGCAAACAGCGGAACCTGCCTCCCACACACTTCCGTCATGTTAAGCTGGGACGGATCAACTTCAACTCTCCAGTTAAAAATGTGCACCAGCTGAGCCAATGTGAGTCATGGGAATAGCCATGGGTGCCCCTAGGCATCCTCTCCTTCCTGCACCAAATGGAATCATACTAAAGTCTAATTGATTTGTTGAATTGATATGTTCATCCTTCATGAATCTTTCCAACTTGTATTCGTAATCATCTGCCCCCCACACATTGGGATCCCTTCCTCTAGTGCACAAATTCACAATCAACGTTGTTTTCTTAGGGATATAGTATCCTCCATGTCACACCCCTAGGCCAGCGGTAGTATTTCAACCGCTCTTGGCGAGGTGCGACACCACCGAACACTTTCTTTTCACCAATACTTGTGCTCACGGACTACGCCTATCCACTTATTCCTACATAGCTTGTGATTCTCAACCAAGTATTATTATGTTACCCTTTATACCAATGAACACCCATACACATTCATTATCAACAGCAATTACAAACGAGAACAAAATTGCACAGTATAAAGGGAGGGGCAACTCCCTGAACAATGAGTCTGCCCAACAATATATTATTCAACAGTTTACAATGTACAAGTATACTTGACATGTCCAAGTTCCATACTTAGTCAATTTTACAATCAAGGAAAATCACGGTTTCCTTCTTTCGTTTCACCTTCGTGCACTCTTGCACGATGGGCGGGCGCTCACGCGAGCCACCAAGACACCCACACCAAGACTTGGCACAACCGGGTGCTACAAGTTCACCGTGCACGCTCTAACCGACCACCGGGCACACCTTGCCCAACACCTTCACTCAAATCCAAGTGCATCCTCACACCGTGCGGCTAAACCAAGATTGGTGCATGAGAAGTGCACCTTCGCTTCTCTTGTTTCTACACACTAGACTGCACACTCCTTCTTGTGCGAATGTGTGTTGATCAAATTCTGTGTTGTTCGAATGCTCCAAAACACACTCATATATAGCCATCACAATGTGGGGGTGGGGCTTGCCCAGCTGACCATCCAACGTTCGTGAGCACACCCTTCACCCAACACCAAGCGCCCAACACTTAAGTCGGCCCGCCCTCCATCGTGAGTCGGCCTCCAAGTGAACGATCCATGCTCCGACCGGTGTATAAATGTCATCGCACCTTAATTTGTATCACATATTGTCGCAAGTATTCTCGCACCTCCATGTTGCCTTCGTCGCACAACCGTCGTGCACCTCAACTTGTCACCTACCCGCGCGCGCACCCGGTTCGCCCAACATTCAAACACGTCGCACTTGCTCAAGACGTTACATCCTCCTCCACCTGAAATCATTGTCGTCCTCGACAACATACCATCCTGGTATCCATCCACCAAGATCATCAATATCCATGATGTCAACTCCTCCATATACTGCAACCAACCCTACAGCATATGTAGAACTCCATCTCCACCATCTCTCGCCTTGGCAACCACCTGTCACCAAGATAACCATACCAAGGTATACACCCCATCGGTATATCATACATCATATATCCTCTCAATCCATGATCATCGACCCCTCTGTCACAATCTCCACATGCTGCTCTCCATCACGGAAGGTTGGTCCCTCCATCTCAAGCTACATGCTCACTGGAACATCTCATGTCAACCCCATCATGTGTCATCATGTGAATCGCTGCCATGATACTCCAACAAGTGCTAACACATCTCTACCATGTGCTAACATCTCATCCTAATAGCCACATCAATCTGTACACTGGATCCCCTCATGACTCGAACTAGTTGGGTAGCTAATCCAACCATATGCCCAAACCAAAACAATGCACATTCTCATATCACCATCAGTTGTTTCTTAAAACATCCTGTCACATCCTGAACTCATCAAGAATCTATCTCCATATAAGTGTAAACCATGCTCAGATCCATGAAGTAGCCCTCATCTCATTTGCAACATGTCATGATGCTTGATGCCAAGCCATCCCTGCACCATCTGTCATACCTGATCAACCTGCTTTAAGGACTCACAGCCATGAGCAGCTAACAATGAGCCCCATCTTCTTGTCCATCTAAGAAGATGTGGAGGGAGTAGAGCCTGAAGGCTCACCCTCACTAACCATCTCAATCCATCTATCAGGATCCTCAATCTCCATCCTTTGTAGATAAGTGACCCGATCCTCCTCTCAGACATCCGACCTCACATATGCCTCATCATCGTCATCATTATCCTCGACCTCTTCTAGCCTTCTTGACAAATCCAAGATACTATCTGAAAGTGTCCTGATGACCAATGACTATTCGATAAGTTTTGTCTCCACCATGGGCAACCGCTTACTCATGTCATCCATCCACTTCTCATCCTCCACTTTCATCACTGCCAACTTACAATCAGGCCTTGTTACTCCAATGGAAGGCACACCAATCGGTACATCTTCCCTTCCATCGTAAATGTACAGCTTCTTCAAATGTGGAACAATCATAGCATCAAACTGTTTCATAAATTCCATCCCTAGCACAGCCTCATAGTCATCTATCTGCAATATAGTGAAGTCAACCTTCCCTGTGCACTCACCAAGTGTTGTCTCCACCTTTTCAGCTACACTAAGAACTTCATCCGGAGGAGAATTCACTGTCTCCATTTGTGCCTTGATCAGTACAAATTTCAACCCAATCCTTCTCGCAGTATCTTCTCCCATGAAGTTGTGAGAAGCCCCACTGTCCACCATAGTGAGTATATAAGCATCCCCAACTTTCATCCGAACATACTCCAACTTATTCCTCTCAGGATCCCTTTGAGAGATCACCTCTATAGAAGCAACAGCACCAAGTATCTGCATCATCCCCACAGAAGCTCCTTCATCCTTCGCATTAGATTGTGCAATCCCAGCCACTTTCGGTTTAGAAGGGCATTTCTTCACCGTATGTGGCCCAGCACATATCCAACACTTCAAGACTTTCTTCGTCTTCGAACTATCATCCAATTTCGAAGCATCATCTTTCTTCTTATCTTTCGGCTTGTGTGAGTTCTTCTTCCTATCATCAGAAGTCTCATCATAATGCTCCACCAACCTGTCCACAGCAGCAAAGGCTTCTTCAAGTGTTCTAATCCTCTGTCTCTTCACTTCATTGCGTGCCCAAGGCTTCAACTCAATAATGAAATTGAACACCTTGTCCCTCCCCGCCATGTCAGGAAGTTCTAGGACTGCACTTGCAAACTGTCACTGATATGTCTAAAGGTTCCCTGTCTGCTTTATGAATTTTATCTTCATCCTTGCTTCCCATGTTTCATCCTGAGGACTAAAATGGGCCTGCAAAACTCCTTTCATTTCATCCCACGAAGTGATGTCACTAGCACTGCCACTGGCAATCTGGTCCATCCTTCTTCGCCACCACATCCTAGCATCCTTTGTCAAGAACTGAGCAGCTACCTTCACCTTCGTCTCATCATCAAATAGACCCAATCATTCCAAGTATTGCTCCATGTCCCATAGAAAGTTGCCAAGAGTCTTTGCACTCCTTGTACCATCGAAGGATTCTGGTTCCTTGATCTTCACATGAGGCACTCCTCCACCTGAGCCATGCCTCATGGCCTTCTTCAACACGGCGATCTCATCTCTAGCTTCATCAAGAGATTTCTTCAAGTCCACGATCTCTGCAAGACCCTGGTCCCTTGGTTCTTCAACCTCCTTGACCCTTACTTCAAGTTGCGTACGCATAAGATCAGTGTACTCGTGTTGTGTCCAGAGTTCATCAAGTTCTTCCTTCATCTTCGAATTCACCTCTTGTCCCTTAGTGAACAAGTCCATCTTCTTTTCCCAAGAAGCCTCCATAACCTCCATCCTCACCAACAATTTCTTCATAAGCGTTATAGTGGCATCATGCACACCGTGACTAGACCCAACCTGAGATTCAGCCATTCCTAATAGCCTCTTCTTTTTTGAAAATCTAGTCTTGACCATACAACAACATCACCTACAACCCAAGTCCTTGATGCAACACATATCAGGAAGCGTTTCACCAACCTCTTTCCCTTGCAAGTACCTGTCACTTCTTCATCAAGCTTCACCAGCTCTAATACCAACTATCACACCCCCAAGCTAGCGGTAGTTTTTCAACCGCTCTTGGCAAGGTGTGGTACCACCGAACACTTTCTTTTCACCAATACTTGTGCTCATGGACTACGCCTATCCACTTATTCCTACTTAGCTTGTGATTCTTGAAAAGTATTATTATGTAATCCGCTCTGATACCAAAAATCACTCCCCTAGGCCAGCAGTAGTTTTTCAACCGCTCTTGGCAATCTGCGGCACCACCGAACACTTTCTTTTCACCAATACTTGTGCTCATGGACCACGCCTATCCACTTATTGCTACTTAGCTTGTGATTCTCAACCAAGTATTATTATGTTATCCACTCTAATACCAACTTTCACTCCCCCAAGCCAGCGGTAGTCTTTCAACTGCTCTTGGCGAGGTGCGGCACCACTGAACACTTTCTTTTCAACAATACTTGTGCTCATGGACTACGCCTATCCACTTATTCCTACTTAGCTTGTGATTCTCAACCAAGTATTATTATGTTATCCTTTATACCAATGAACACCCATACACATTCATTATCAATAGCAATTATAAACGAGAACACAATCGCACAGTATAAAGGGAGGGGCAAATCCCTGAACAATGAGTCTGCCCAACAATATATTATTCAATAGTTTACAATGTACAAGTATACTTGGCAATTCCAAGTTCCATACTTAGTCAATTTTACAATCAAGGCAAAACTCAGTTGCCTTCCAAGATACCCATGCCAAAACTTGGCACAACCAGGCGCTACACATTCACCGTGCACACTCTAACCGACCACCGGGCACACCTTGACCAACACCTTCACCCAAATCCGAGTGCGTCCTCACACCGTGCAGCTAAACCAAGATCGGTGCATGAGAAGTGCGCCTTCACTTCTCTTGTTTCTGCACACTAGACTGCGCACTCCTTTTTGTGCGAATGTGTGTTGATCGAATTTTGTGTTATTCGAATGCTCCAAAACGCACTCATATATTGCCATCACAATGTGGGGGTGGGGCTTGCCCAGCCGACCACCCAACCTTCATGTGCACACCCTTCAGCCAATGCCAAGCACCCAATACTTGAGTCGGCTCGCCCTCCATCATGAGTCGGCCTCCAAGTGAACGCTCCATGCTCCAACTAGTGTACAAATGTCATCGCACTTTCATTTGTATCACATATCGTCGCAAGTATCGTCGCACCTTTCTGTCACCTCCTTCAGACAACCGTCGTGCGCCTCAACTCATCACCTACCCGCGCGCGCCCGGTTCGCCTGGTGTTCAAACGCGTCATACTTCCTCAGGACGTTACACTCCGACTGTCACAGCCTCTACAAATTCATGAGGAATCACTATCACCGCAGATGGGTATAATCTTAGTGTCTCTTTCACCACGCAATGGAGGTATTTCATACTTTCTACATCAGATTCATTCACAGTTCGATCTTTTCTGACAACACAATCGATTTCTTCTTGCAAACTCTTCATCAAATGGGGATGTCTAAGCATCTCACTCATTGTCCATTCTGATGTGGTCGATGTCGTCTCCAAACCACCTGCGAGCATGTCCTACACAAATAAGAATTTAATCAATGCAAAATATTGAAGAAATCTTTAACATACGGCTCTTTCTATTTCTGGTGATTCGAGGTCGAGGCCATGCGACGAGGAAGGTGGTTTTCTATTATTTTACCTACAAATTCATTGAATTCTTCATACATCTTCTTCATACGCCCTCTGATGCTTTGCAGATCAAGCCAATCCAAACAAGGAATAATGTCTCCGATGTTAAAAGCTCCCACAGTAGATATCAACTCTTCTATTAAATCCTTAAAACTTCCGAAACTCCCACCCAAATCATCGTCAATAAATTTCCTCCCTACCAGCATTCGCCAAATTATGTTGAAGTTGAGAATAGAGATGGCCTTGTTTAGGTTCACGCTTATTATTCCACTCTCACTCCTCCCAGATCAGTGAGCTTAATTTTATTGTAGATTTTTAGAATATTCTGAGATCCAATTGATATAGGTGCAGACAAAAAAAATTGGCCATGCCCATATCCATCGGATCCCCGAATATTTCGTGAATCTGCAATCGACTTAAGAATGGCTCTCCCAGATTGAACGGATCATCGCAAACCCCTCTTCCTCTTGCATGGACCTGGCGTACTTGATTCTTTTGGAAGTCAGGAGTTCTAATACACATATTTTTCTCATTTTCCTCCAGTAATCTCCATACTAAGTGAAGATAATTGAAAAATATGTATTTCCCAGTGGATGTTAGAGGCCGGCTAGAAATGCCAAATCACGGGTTTTAAGAAAGAGTTTGGCCATCTCAGAAGAAGAAACGATGGCAATAGGGACAAAACCTAAGCGCAGAAAGAAAATGGGGCCATATTTATCAACAAAGCTTTTAAGAGTACGGTGAGCAGGCTGTACCAATTGGTGGAGATATCCAATTATTATTGGCCATGGAAAGGGTCCTGGAGGCAATTTGGCCCTAGTTCTGTTCTTCTGCAATAGCCGCATGAAGAGCAAATAGAAAAATAAAGCAACAATAGCTGTTTTGACAGCACGCTTGTGGCTTGCCAGCAATGTTATGGGTAGATGGAGAGAGAATAGCAGTAAAATTATGAAATTCCATATCGAACACTCTTTGTAAGAGACACGTTGCTTGGAAGGATGAACGGTATGCTATTTAAAGGCACCCCGAGATTTATGAAAGCTCGCGACAAATTCAAATTTAATATAAACTCACACTTATTTTAAAATATTCCAAAACCATATGTTGACCCACTGTTCTAGAATAGCAACAATAAAATGGTAATAATCTGCATTAACGGAAAATACATATTGTATAATAGAGTACATCTATCATAGTGGATAAGTAATCCCCGTTGTTTCTTTGTAGCACAAACCTACCGAGATGGGATTGTAGTAAGTGACAGTGGTACTATTGAGACACCCTCAATGTTTGGCCATACTTTGTGTTTGCTTGAGGCCTAGCCTATTCACCTTTTGTCTTCTGTGATTTCTAAGATTACGTTGGGTCGATTGGATTCCTTTCCGAATGATCCTACGGATAAGTGTGAGCTATTTGTGCTCAAAGTTTGCTGCTAATTAGCTTTTGGGAGAAGTTGAGGTGTTGGGCTCCTCACTATGTCACCTTCACTTTGATTTAGCTCACTAAGATGTGGCATCAATTGATGCAGCTTTTATAGCAATTATCAATTTAAATGGTGCCACTTAAGGCAACTTATAATTTACTAATTTAGTTTAAGGCTTTTATATTTTCTTCTATGTATTACTTTATAATTCTCATATCAAGTTTCTCCAGGTTGTCCTGCTTTAACAATCCCGTAACCTTGATATCTACTCATGGTTAACATCTCAGTGATGGTGATTATTAATAGGAACATGTATCTTAGTTTCAAGACAAACTCATTTACCCTCTAAATTATGCCAAAATCAAGGGAATTTCACCCTACTCACATCTATTATTAAATCATGGCTTCATTATGCAGATTCCTCTTAACGGTCGGTGGTGGCATTAGAAGATGTCAAGGTGGTTTCTCTATGAAGATTTTTGGGGGAGTTTCTACTTTTTCTTGGTTTTTTCTATTCCATTGGCCTTGTCCTTTGTTATTTTTATATGCAACTAGTCTTTCCCTTTTCCATTGTACTATAATTCCTTATTGGATGAGGCTTCTCCCTTTAGCTTTCTCCTAGTTTTTGCCTTCTTTTATCAAGAACCTTCTTTTGATCTTGTCTTCCTTCTCTTTTCTTGCAGCCTTCCCTTGTTGTTTCCAAGTGCTCGATGTTCATTATCTACTCCTTCCTACATCATAGTTTCCTTTCGTCTAGTTCCTCTTTCCTCCAAGTCATAATGCTAAGGTTTAGATCCTTGTCCAAACATTGAGGATGATAGGGAAGGAGAGAGCTAGCACACTATACAACAAAGTCAAATGTGAAAAGGTTTGAAGCATCCTTTTGGGAGAATACCTTCCAAGCCATTTGACATGAAATTCACATTATTCAATAGGAAGCTTAAGTTGAACATCATTTCATCTTAAAAATAGATGTGAAATGTGAAATTCAACATTAGATTCTAGAGATTGGTAACACTAGCACTATGTGCACTTGGTACCTACAAACTATTGCTATATATTGGCAAATCAAAATAATAATGGGAAAGGTCTAAGTGGATGGGTGTGAAGAACAACAAAGGATTCTCCCACACTTAAATGAATTGCAACTCTAGCCTATGAAAATTTACATTCAGTTATCTCTAACAGTGAATAAAATGATTTATTTGGAGTTCTCTAGTTTGGGGGAACACACTTTCTACCCTAATCCTATCTAGGTGGTCTCCCCCCATTTGAAGGTTCATGATTTTATTTTCCATTTTTTGCTTTTAGATCAATAGTCGACATGGTCCACATGATAGTAGTAGGCTTATTAGCCTTAGCATTTCATTATTCTCTATCTCGATTTTTAATTTGTATAACTATGTTATCAAATTTGGACTTATTATCTAGTCCAAAGCCAAATTCCTATGATAATAGTGTAGTTTCAGCGACACACTTAGGCATAAGTAAGACTCATCCTATGTCTTTTAAATTTACCATAGCTTACATGAAATTTAACCTAGCTTACAAAAGGAAAAAAATAAAATCTCTCAAATTAGATATCCTTTGTTGGGCCTACGAAGTTAGTTTTTGTTGATATCTATATATCTATATATCTATATATATTATATAGTATATTTATAATATATATATATATATATATATATATACTATATATATATAATTATTATTCGTTTCTATATGCATTTTAAAATCTCTCAAATTAGATATCCTTATTGGGCCTATGAAGTGTTTTTGTGATTTATTATATATATATATATATATATATATATAATATATTGATAGTGGAAAAACCTATCAGAAATATATGAAACCAACGTTTTGGACTAGCTAGGTGAGTCCATCATCAGGGCAATGAGATATGTATTTTGAGATATATATTCTTTTCTATATGCATTTTAAATAATAAGTATAAAAACCACTCAAGCAAAGTCTTTTGGGTGGCTATAAAGTTTTATGTAATTTTGTTGCATCTTAATTTTGCTCATATAATATCTCTAGCTTCTATAAAAATAAATAGATATTCAAAAAAATATATATTATATAAAAGAAATGGTAGAATATTTCTAGTTATATATAATTATTTAATAAATTGGGCTAAACTATTAAGAGATAAAGGAGGAGATCATTATGAAAATTAAATGTGATATTAAAATAATATTATTTTGCCAATGGTTCTTAGCTAGAGATGTTGGGATTGTGGCTTGTCATCCCATCCGCCTAGGTTGACTTCTCAGGCATGCTTTAACTTATATTGATTAGGCTCGTGTAAGCTTCATAGTGAAGTTGGAAGTTAGTCAATTCACAAAATATAATGGAATAAAAGAGTTTGATCTTTGCTATATTAAAAGGGTGGAATATGGAAAAAGCTTTTTGTCAAATTATGTCTTATATATCATATAACATGACCATAGAAATCAAATATTAAAGAATTAGGTGTAATTTCATTCTTTTTTAAAATCAAATAGACCCTATAAATTTTAATGGATACTAATCATCATCAACATATTTCTTAATACTTAAATATATTAAATATCTTAAAAATAGATGTGAAATGTGAAATTCAACATTAGATTCTAGAGATTGTTAGCACTAGCACTATGTGAACTTGGTACCTCCAAACTATTGCTATATATTGGCAAATCAAAATAATAATGGAAAAGGTCTAAGTGGATGGGTGTGAAGAACAACAAAGGATTCTCCCACACTTAAATGAATTGCAACTCTAGCCTATGAAAATTTACATTCAGTTATCTCTAACAGTGAATAAAATGATTTATTTGGAGTTCTCTAGTTTGGGGGAAGACACTTTCTACCATAATCCTATCTAGGTGGTCTCCCCCCATTTGAAGGTTCATGATTTTATTTTCCATTTTTTTCTTTTAGATCAATAGTCGACATGGTCCACATGGTAGTAGTAGGCTTATTAGCCTTAGCATTTCATTATTCTCTATCTCGATTTTTAATTTGTATAACTATGTTATCAAATTTGGACTTATTATCTAGTCCAAAGCCAAATTCCTATGATAATAGTGTAGTTTCAGTGACACACTTAGGCATAAGTAAGACTCATCCTATGTCTTTTAAATTTACCATAGCTTACATAAAATTTAACCTAGCTTACAAAAGGAAAAAAATAAAATCTCTCAAATTAGATATCCTTTGTTGGGCCTATGAAGTTAGTTTTTGTTGATATATATATATTCATTTCTATATGCATTTTAAAATCTCTCAAATTAGATATCCTTTATTGGGCCTATGAAGTTAGTTTTTGTTGATATATATATATATATATATATATATATATATATATATATATATATATTCTTTATATGATAGTGGAAAAACCTGTGAGAAATTTATGAAACCAACGTTTTGGACTAGCTAGGTGAGTACATCATCAGGGCAATGAGATTTGTATTTTGAGATATATATTCTTTTCTATATGCATTTTAAATAATAATTATAAAAACCACTCAAGCAAAGTCTTTTGGGTGGCTATAAAGTTTTATGTAATTTTGTTGCATCTTAATTTTGCTCATATAATCTCTCTAGCTTCTATAAAAATAAATAGATATTCAAAAAAAAATATATTATATAAAAGAAATGGTAGAATATTTCTAGTTATATATAATTATTTAATAAATTGGGCTAAACTATTAAGAGATAAAGGAGGAGATCGTTATGCAAATTAAATGTGATTAAAATAATATTATTTTGCCAATGGTTCTTAGCTAGAGATGTTGGGATTGTGGCTTGTCATCCCATCCACCTAGGTTGACTTCTCAGACATGCTTTAGCTTATATTTATTAGGCTCGAGTAAGCTTCATAGTGAAGGTTGAAGTTAGTCAATTCACAAAATATAATGGAATAAAAGAGTGTGATCTTTGTTATATTGAAAGGGTGGAAGATGGAAAAACCTTTTTGTCAAATTATGTCTTATATATCATATAACATGACCATAGAAATCAAATATTAAAGAATTAGGTGTAATTTCATTCTTTTTTAAAATCAAATAAACCCTATAAATTTTAATGGATACTAATCATCATCAACATATTTCTTTATACTTAAATATATTAAATATCTACTTCCACCTTATTTATTTTTCCACATCATATCAAAATAACATTTAAATATAACGCTTAACATATTAACAATCATCCCACAAGGGAGGGGGCATAATAGGTTACGGTTGAGTAAGATACTAGCACTAAACAACAACAACGAAAATAAATTTAATAAAATTGGAAAAATAAATTTAATAAAATTGGAATAAAATAAAATGAAGTAATTTAATGTGGTTATAGTAAAATATTTTTTTTCATTATTTTTATTATTTAGTAAGAGTGAAAACTTGTTTTTTCATAAATTATTACTGAATAATTTTACATTTAGTAATTATTTTAATCCATTTAACTTTAAATAATAATTAATAATAATAATGATTATTAATTTAACAATTAAATTCTAATAAATTTTCTATATATATATTTATATATATACTTTTTCTTAATCCAATTTTATGTATTTATAAGTTAATCATTTTATCCACTTAGGAAAAATATAAAATAGAGTGTAAAACTATGGCAAGACATAAAACAAGTGTGAATAGAGAAAATATAACGTAATTATTAGCCACAAAGCTAGTGTCCATATATTAAAAAAATCAACTATGTAACTAAATAATTCAAGAGAGTCCATATATTAAAAAATTGACTATGTAACTAAATAATTCAAGATAGTAAATAATTCAAGGTTTATGTAACTAAATAATTCAAGATTTTTTAATGCACGAATAATAAATCTAAGCTTATGCTTTTAGGGAAAATATTTAAGATATATAGGATATATCCTGAATGGAGAAATAAATTTAGAGTTTATTTGAGAGATTATAATTTGGAAAAATTGCATAAAGAATATGAGGAAAAATTATGCTTACTAAATAAATAAACATATATTATACTATAATACTTTAAAAAGGTTTAAAAGTAAAAATGGGTATATATTTTAGAATTGTAGAAATAAAGTGGTCTAAGCTTATGCTATTAGGTAAAATATTTATGTTTATTTAATAAATAGATATATATTATAGTATATGTAGATAAGGAACAAAGTTATGTTTATTGAATAAATAAACATATATTATACTATAATACTTAAAAAAAGTTAAAATTTAAAAATAGTAAATATATTTAGAATGTTTGTTACGGAATTAAATAAAGATATATTTTTACTTTATAATTAAAAAGGTTAAAAGTGAAAATAGTTAAATATATTTTAGAAGTGTAGGAAATAAAGTGTCTAGAACTTATGGTTATTTTAATAAATAGATATATATTATACTATATGTGGATAAGAAACAAAGTTATGTTTATTGAATAAACATATATTATACTTATATTTTAGGATTGTTGAAATAAAGTGGGGCTTTCAAACTGTGACATATTGAATAAATAAACATATATTGAATAAACTGGAGCTGTCAAATTGAGCAATATGTTGTTTGAATAAATAAACATATATTAGATTATAATATTTAAAAAAGGTCTAAAAGTAAAAATAGGTAAATACATTATAATTGTAAAGGTTTAAAAGTAAAAATAGGTAAATATATTTTATATTGTAGAGGTTTAAAAGTAAAAATAGGCAATTACATTTTAGATTGTAGAAATAATGTGGAGGTTTCAAACTATATATTAGACTATAATATTTAAAAAATGTTTAAAAGTAAAAATAGGTAAATACATTTTAGATTGTAGAGATTTAAAAATAAAAATAGGTAAATATATTTTAGATTGTAAAAATAAAGTGTTTTTTGGTGGAGTGATTCAAAAATTTTGAAAAATATGAAAACATTTAAATCATGCAGTTCTGCTACAATGGTTTGACAAAAAGTAATTAGGCCGATAGGCTTTCCTATGCCTCAACTTCTTCGTCAACACTTTTACCTTGCTCCATTTGATTAGGTGACACACTTTTTCTAAATATCGATTGAGTTGCCTTCTTTTCACCTCCGAATTCTGCTATGCATTGAAAGAAAATCGATTGAATTCCTCTGTCCTATACGTGGCCCGAGCAGGCTGTTCGGCCTCATCTACTCCACTTGGAAACCCCGCCCTCATTGATGGTGCAACTCATCTCCCGCGATCCGATGATGGCACTCTTCTCAGGGTTTACCTCTTCTCGACAGTGTCATGGGTTTGACCTCATTTGTTGGGCAGCTCTCCTGCGGAACCTACACTAGTTTGACCCTTCCTTCAACAGCTCCAGTATTCTGGATGCTCAGATTTGCATTGATGTTGCCGAGGGTCAAGGTCTGGCAGTGGTAAAGTCTTTCCAGGTAAGGTCTGGCAGTGGTAAAGTCTTTCCAGGTAATTTTGTGTTTGCATAATGTTACATGCCTACCTTCCTTATCATGCATAGCTGAAAGCGTTATATGTTTACCAGATTGTTCTAATCATATTTTTTACGTGTGGGTTTATGCACCTCGTAGGATGTTCCAGGTATGGCTTTGGCTCTTAGTTATATTAGTAGGAGTGGCGCTCCTTGTTGGGTATTTTTGCAATGGGAAAATACCAAAACCAAACATTAACTGAACACAGAGTCAATGCTCTGTTTTCCTCTACTCCAGGATCTTTTGTGCATAGGGAAGCCTTAAAAAAAAATTATTGAACAGAGTATTTCACCACCATAAAATGATTTCTATTCATTAAAACAAATTCACTGAGACATATTCATCCTCTTTCACTCAGAGGGATTCACCAAAACATTACAAAAGAAATTACTCTGTCTCCTTTGAAATTTTACACCACTGTGTGTAAAAATTTCATTTACATTCACTGCTGTGTGAAAACAAAAATTACAGGGATTTACAGATTTACCTTTTCACTGCTGTGTGAAACAATTCATGGTTTTGAAACAAAACTACCCCTGGTTTTCTTCATTCACTTCTCCTACTTTTCCTGCACTGCTGTGCATTGTTTTCATTTCTTACATTACAAAAAAGGATTTTTACGCTGTTGCATTTCATACAAATTCAAAACAAACTCTGTCACATTTCCTTTTTACGACCTGTGTGGTTTTTCATTCTCGTTTTTCATTCTCGTTGCTGCGAACAGACTCTTCACCTCCCCGTGTGGTTTTTCATTCTCGTTTTTCATTCTCGTTGCTGCGAACAGACTCTTCACCTCCCCGTGTGCGATACACAACTTAGAAGTCAACACACATACGTTACGTATACCATACAATTCATATGCAATTTAATAAAACATACATACCGTCTTACGCCCATACCTCCGTATAAATTAAATGTTACTTGCCGTAGAAAAAACATTAAATACTTTACCAAAAACCATGTCATATCATAATCATAGGGTATGGATAATTATCTTACTCCACGCTGCATTTATTTTTAACAGGCCCTGTATACCTTCCTCGCGATCGGACAACGGAGAGCATTCCCTTTGATCGAACGAATATCGGATGGGGGCTTTTGACCGACATTTATCGTCCGATAAATGTCAGAGGGTGATGTCACCCCAATCCACGTATCTGCTCCAAATTGCATTGGAGTCCCTTGCACGGAAACCACTTTATGCCGAAGAGTGGTGCGATGACTTACCGCCGGTTTCAGGTGTGGTTTCGGGGGCTGTTTTCCTGCTACGTGATGGCGGATTCGGAAGTTGACAGGCTGTCGTCGCTGTTCCCTGCGCGGCAGTTGGAATTAATATTCCAACACTCCCCTTTAATTTCAACTGCTGGGCATTCGGTCATACCCAGACACTTCCTCACATAGAGGGATTCACCAACTGCTTATGATGAAGTTCCACAAACAACAAAATAGTCTTCCTCTTAATAGAGGGATTAACCTGAAACTGGGCTTAAGAGCACCATCCTCATGACAGAGGGATTCACCTGTGACTATGCTGAAAGCATCATCCTCTTGATAGAGGGATTTACCATGTGTATGCTAAAAACCATCTTCCTCTTGACAGAGGGATTTACCAGTGATTATGCTAAAAAGCATCATCCTCTTGATAGAGGGATTTACCATGACACTGTGCTGAAAAGCACCTTCCTCTTTAACAGAGGGATTCACTAAGAACTTCACTTCCTCTCACTGAGGGATTACTGCCAAACACTGCTTTAAATGCAGTTTCAAAACAAAACATTCATTGCACTATTGTGCATACTCATTACATTGTTCTTTTATGCTACTGCATATTCTCTGCTGCACTGTTGTGCCATCTTCTTTGCTGTGTCTACCCCACACTGCTGTGTCTACACTTGGTGTTGTGTTGCTGCATTTCACTTACATTTCTTTGCAAACTCTGCATTGCTGTGCATTCTTCAAAGACATAATACTCTGTCTTTTCTGGAACAATTACTTTGTCCCACCTTACAAATTTACACTGCTGTGTGTAAACATTTCTTACATCTGCTGCTGTCCTTCAACAAAAATTTCATGCTGCTGCATTTTCTTATTTGCATTGCTGTGTAAAAACACATTTCTGCACTCTCTCTTAGTTCTGGTTTCATTTTCTTCGCACTAATGTGCTTCTCCTTCTTGCCATCATGCTGCTGCCTTTTCTTGTGCACTGCTGTCCATACCCATGACCATAGACTCTGTCATCCATGGGTTTCTATTTGCTTCTGCGTTGCCTCTGCAATTTGCACTGTGGTTGCCTTTTGTTTCATCATACTGTTGTGTGCCCATACACTAACTCTTTACTCTCCATTACTTACACATAGAGAGAAATCATCCCCACGTTGTTTTGCGCTGCATTCTCCACACAAAAAAAAACAAAAAAAAATTAACACAGGCTGCTGCCTTTTCTTTTTACACCCTTTCTTCAGACAATCTTAGTCTTCATTCATTTTTTTTTACACAATGCACTGTTGTTCAGTCCTTTTCATTTTTCTGCTGCCACACATTGTCATTCACCCATGTGCATTAAAAATCTGCTGTCCCTGTTTCTCTTTATGCATTTCTTTGCATGCTGCATTGCATATGAAGAAAAACATTACATTTTTTACTATGTATTGTACTCACTCTACTGTGAGTATGTTCTCTCACATTACATAGAAGGAAACTACCTTCCATTGCTATGCATTTCAATGCATGTGCTCCATAAAAAAATTCAAAATCTGTTGTTTTAGTTTTATCTTCCCACTGCTGTGAGGGTCTCCATGCTTTGCATACTTTTCTTATTGCACTGCTGCTCTTCACATTTGAGCGCTGCCCCTTTTTCTTCTCTGCTTTTATGGCAGATTTAACTTCACATTTTTCCCTTATAAAAGGTCTTCATCAAAGAGTGACTGTTAAGACAGTTCAGCAACAGAAAATTACAAGCTCCCCTTTAATGTGTGCTTGTCTTCTTTTGGCAGACTCTTCTCAAAATAAATTTAGATCCACTGGGGAGTTCAAGGGATTTTCAGATTGCCTTTCCTTCCTTCTCCATACTTGTGTAACTTTCTTCTTTTGCATGGGTCTAGCTTGTGTAAGAGCCCATGTCAAGTTACAATCTCGTGCCATATGCCCAATGTCATGACACTTGAAACATTCAACATTTTTTATGAATAAAAATTCATGATTTCTTCTTGTGAAATTATTTCTTGGAGATTATCGGGGACCACAACATCTATCTCCATGAAATGCTCTACAGTCCTTTGCCATATGACCAAAGTTTGAGCAAGAATAACAATAACCAAAAAATGAACTTTGGTACCTGGGAGATGGAGGTTTCCTTGACGTACTTCTGAAGCCTTGCTGCCTTGAGATCCTTTGATGATCATCATTGCCTCTTGCCCTTTTGCCATCAGCTACATTTCTTCTTGGAGCTGGTTTTCTACTATGGCAGCCTTCATTTTTCTCCTTGCCTTTGCTGGAACTAGGAGCATCACCATTTCTTTCTGGCATCTTCACATCTCCTTTGCTTAAAGCATTTTCATCCTTGTTTGAGGATTCACCTACATACCCAAGTCCTGATTTATCAGATGGAGATCTGTGATAGCTGAGCATGTCATCCAAAGCTTGAGAACTCTTCATGATTTTGTTCATCCCTTCAACCTTTTTCCTGAGGAGGACAATCTCTTCTTCCAATCTTTCACACTCATTATTCTTTTTTGCAAGTTGTTCCTCTGTTTCTTCCTTGCTACGAGTAGCTTCAGCTGCTGCTATTTTAAAAGAGATTATATCTGACTTCATTTTGGAGATTTTCTTCATTCTTAGCTTGGCTGCTCTCCATTTTTTTCTCAGCTTCTTGTGCCTGCTTCTTGGCTTCTTGTAGCTCAGACTTAAGGGAGGATACCTCTACCTTGTACTATCCAATCTCTTCTACAAGTTTGTTCACTCTGTTGTGTCTTTGTTCAAGCTGACTTGACAAGGCATCTTCCTGCTTCTTTGCTTTATTCAACTGATTTGTCATGGATATGACTTCTTCATGATGCTTCATTTTTCTTTCATCAAGTTCCTTCTTAAGCTTGGCAAGCTCTTCATCCCTTTCTTGTACTTGAAGCTTGATGAGATCAACCTTCTCATTTTCAGCTTCTATGATGGGTTCAGAATTTCCTTCTTGACTTATGGTCATGGTCAGTGCTCCCTTTGCATGAAGGTCATGAAGTCTGTCCCATATATCCTTCGCTGATGAATATTTTCGTAGATTCTTCTTTAAAGAATCAGGCAGCCCATCCAAGATTGTCTTTGCTGCTTTTGCATTGTACTCCTTGGATTCTCCATCCATTTTGCTATCATCAATCACTGACTCCCAAATTTCAATGCCTTCAGACTGTAAGAAAGTCCTCATTTTTATTTCCCATATATCAAAGTTCCGATCAAACTTTAAAGCCTCAAATAGAATGCTTTCAAATAGATTGTTTTCTACTTTAATAGAAGAGGGAGACACAACCTTAGGGGATTTGGACACTTTCTTCTTTGACCTTGCCATTCTTAACTATTTTTAAAATCCCTGACTGTGTTTTTAAAATGACTCACTGTTTCTTCAACAACAACTCAAAAACTTGAGAAATACCTGAATCCCTTTGGCTGAAACTTCACACAGCTGGAGAAGCTTTACTTCTGCTGCAACAAGGGTCTTTCCTTCAGCTTCTTTGACACTTCAAAGAGCCTAAGCCTGCTCTGTCACCATCAAAGAGCCTGGACTAGCTCCGATACCACTGTTGGGTATTTTTGCAATGGGAAAATACCAAAACCAAACATTAACTGAACACAGAGTCAATGCTCTGTTTTATTTCTCTACTCCAGGATCTTTTGTGCACAGGGAAGCCTTAAAATAAATTTACTGAGAATAGAGTATTTCACCACCATAAAATGATTTCTATTCATTAAAATAAATTCACTGATACACATTCATCCTCTTTGTTGAGAGGGATTTACCAAAAAAAACATTCAAAATAAATTTACTGAAAACAGAGTATTTCACCACCATAAAATGATTTCTATTCATTAAAATAAATTCACTGATACACATTCATCCTCTTTGCTGAGAGGGATTTACCAAAAAAAACATTCAACCAAAACTCTGTTTTCACCTGAGAATTCACTGAGACATATTCATCCTCTTTCACTCAGAGGGATTCACCAAAAACATTACAAAAGAAATTACTTTGTCTCCTTTGAAATTTTACACCACTGTGTGTAAAAATTTCATTTACATTCACTGCTGTGTGAAAAACAAAAATTACAGGGATTTACAGTTTTACCTTTTCACCTATGTGAAACAATTCATGGTTTTACACAAACCTCCTCGTTTTCTTCTTTCACCTCTCCACCTTTTGGTCCTGCACATTTTCTTATGCACTGTTGTGCATGCCAATAACTATAGACTCTGTTTCATTATTTTTACTAGCTGTGCGTTTTTACTCTAGGAACTCACAAAACATTTCAACCCAAAAAGAATTCATACGCACATCTATGCGGGGCCTCACTATTTTTCATATGCGATGAACATAAGAACTAAAAACATAACCCATAGTCAACGAGCTACGTAACAAAAAAAATAATAAAATTAAATACGCCATTTAATTCCCAGCATAGCGAAGGTACTTCATGAATTAATTCACTGGTGAAAGAGAAAACTTTAGGCATTCTCCATGTCCTGCAGAGTGTACCCACCTTTGACCTTGATCCGACGGCGAGCAGTCTTTGAGCTGATCAGATGAATATCGGATGCCCTGTTTTAACTGACTTTTATTGTCCGAAAAGTGTTAGAGGGTGATGTCACCCCAATCCATGTGCCTCCAAATTGCATCGGAGCCCCTTCGTACGCAAACCTCTCATGCCAAAGAGCGGTGCAATAACTTACCGCCGGCTTTCAACTGTGGTTTCGGGGGCTGTTTTCCTACTACGTGATGGTGGATTCGGAAGTTGACAGGTTGCCGTCGCTGTTCCCTGCACGGCAGTTGGAATTAATATTCCAACAAAATTGTGGGAGTGAAGATTTCATACTCAATTTATAGTGATTTTTTTGATTCCTGAAATATGACTAACTATTCAAGATTATTATAGTAGTGGTAGAAATCTGATTTCGAAAATAAAACTAAACACCCAAGACTATAGTAGAGGTCGAAATCAACTCATATCACAGTTAGAAGTTTAGCCGTGAAAATCACCCATATTTTTATGACTAAATTCTTCGTTAGATTCAGCGTTGACATGTCATTTGGATGCATGAAGATGAGGACCTCAGTGTTATAATGAATAATTTGCCTGTGGGGACAAGTTTCACTATGGTGTCGTATTCTTGTCATAGTGGAGGTCTAATGGAGAAAGAGGAGGAGAAAATCGGACCTGCTCATTCTAGACAATTAACAGATCCAGAAACATCAACACCGCATTATTCAAAGAGCTAGTTCTTGCTTGCCCTTAGGCGCGTTACTAGAAGTCTTAAGAGAAAAGACTGGCGAAGCTGAAATGGAGGCAGATAACATTAATATGGCTCTATTTCAGACCTTCGGGGATAAGGCCATCTCCAAAGTTGTGAGGCTTGCGAAGACGAACGGATCTGTCCTAGAGACCGAAAAGGGAGTGAATAATGGCCACCACATAGATCTTCAAGAGGAGCTCCCGGAATGACAGCTTATACATGAAGACATGGGTACCGGTATTCTATTGAGCGAATACCAAGCTAACCAGACATTTGACGATGCCTGCCCTATAGGTGATCCACACAAAGCATAAGGAGCATTTAATAACGCTATTCAGACAATTCTTGAATGACATGGAAATCCCATCAGGAAAAAAGAATTGGTTTTGGGTGCCAGAAAGTTGCTTGTGAAAGTTGCTACCGAAACCAACCAGTCGTCTAAGCCAGTAGGAGGAAGGATACCTCAATGGAACTCCAACATCTCGTCATGAGTGGTCACACGAATTTCTGTTTGGCAGTCCCAACCCTTTCCTCGTGCGGCAAACCCTTAAGTTCTTTAGTTCCCCCCAACTCATGAGCTTCAAGTATTCCGCAGAAAGAATTGGATGAAGCTAACTCTTTTGTTCCTCAGAGATTTATTGGAAACTTGTTACTACTCCGCTGATATCTATGTTGCTTTCCTTGTGGGAGGGGAATGAGAAATAACGCTGCTGGTGCCACTGGGACTGCTGGTTGTGTTGTTGCTGGGCCTCTTTCTCCTTATTGGGGATTTTTCTGGCAAAATCCCAAAAACACAAAAATAAAACACACAGAGGCAATGCTCTGTTTTCTTTACTCCAGGATCTTTTGTGCACAGAGAAGCTTCAATGCTCTGTTTTTTTTACTCCAGGATCTTTTGTGCACATGGAAGCTTTAAAAAAAATCACTGAGAACAAAGTATTGCACCACCATAAAAGCTTTCTATTCATTAAACAAAATTACTGATACATATTCATTCTCTTTCACTAAGAGGGATTCACCAAAACTTTTTAACAAAATTACTGTCTCCTTTGAAATTTTACACCAGTGTGTGTAAAAATTTCATTTACATTCACTGCTGTGTGAAAACAAAGATTACAAGGATTTACTGTTTTACCTTTTCAAGTGAAACAATTCATGGTTTTGATACAAACCTCCCCCTGGTTTTCTTCATTCACATATTCGCCTTCTTCGCTCCTACACTGCTATGCGTTTTTACATTTTTTTACTCTTACCGAAAATGGTCAACTACAAAATATGTTTTTACTTGTTCCGTAAAAACCAAACTTACGCCACAGCCGTGAATAATAAAAAACATTAAAATTTAAAAACAATTACTTATGCCCATGCCTATTTTAATTTATGCCCATACATGCCGTAACATTAAAATTAAATCTTTTACCTACCACTATGACCAATTCATTAAATGCATTAATTTTAAAACTGGCGGTCAACCAAAGTTTATTTTACTCCACGCTAAGCCTTTAATGTTGCCCGTATGCAGGTTCAGTTGTCCGTCAACCTACCCTCCTCGAATCGAACGGCTGAGGTGAATATCGGAAGGTCTTTTTCACCGAACTTTACTCCACACAATATTTAATGTTGGCTGTATGCAGCTTGGAGCAATCAACGGCGGAGAATGGAGGAGCACATCGGACGAAGGAGATGAATATCGGAAGGCCCTTTTTGGTCGACATTTACCTTCCGATAAATGTCAAAGGCTGATGTCACGCCTCATCCACGTGTCAGCTCCAAGTTGTATCAGAGCTCTTGTGTACGGAAACTACCTTCAACCAAAAGCGGTGCGATAAAGTTACCGGTGGTTTGTGGTTTTGCTGGGTGGTTTTGAGGTGCGTTAAATGCTGGCCCGTGCGTGGTTGAAATTACAAATTCAACACTCCCCTTTAATTTCAACTGCTGGGCATTCGGTCATACCCAGACACTTCCTTAGAAATTCAAAGCTTTTCTGATCCAGTGGCTTTGTCAAGATGTCTGCAACCTGTTCTAGAGTCCTGCAATGTTCTAGGACAATTTCTCCATTGTTCACCAATTCCCTGATGTAGTGAAATCTTGTATCAATGTGTTTCGTTCTCTTATGAAACACTAAATTCTTTGACAATGCAATAGCTGAACTATTGTCACAAAAAATCATTGTCGCTTTTGCCTGCTCTTGGCCTAAGCTCCTCAACATCCTTCTCATCCAAACTGCTTGACATGCTGCTGCTGTAGCTGCCACATATTCAGCCTCTGCTGTAGACAATGCTACAATGGGCTGCTTCTTAGAAGCCCATGAAATGGCTCCTAAACCCATATGAAAAACATAACCGGAAGTGCTCTTCCGATCATCAACGCTTTCAGCGCAATCATTATCACTGTATCCAACCAAATCTGAATGTTCTGAGACATTATATAGAATTCCAAACATTTTGGTACCTTTGACATACCTCAAAATTCTTTTTGTTGTCTGCCAATGTGCCTCCTTTGGCCTCTCCATGAATCTGGAAATTAAACTAGCAGCATACATAATGTCAGGCCTAGTTGCTGTTAAATACATAAGGTTGCCTACAATACTCTTGTACAAACTAGGATCAAAATCCTTGCTGCTGTCCTCTCTGCTGAGTTTTAATACCATTACTGTGGGAGTGTTCGCTGCCTTGCATTCTTGCATGTTAAATCTACTCAATACTTGATTTACATATCTTGCCTATGAGATAAAAATTCCTTTTTCATTTTGATCTACTTCTATGCCTAAGAAGTATCTCAGGAAACCCATGTCAGTCATTTCAAATTCCTCTTTCATGACTGATTTAAAATTCTTAATGAGCTGATCATCATTACCTGTGAAAATAACATCATCAACATATAAGACAACAATTAAAATTTTACTATCTTTTTCTTTCATGTATATGGTGGGTTCTCCTTCACAGTTGTCGAATTCATTATCCAATAGATATGAATCTATTCTGTTGTACCATGCTCTTGGCGCTTGCTTCAGCCCATAAAGAGCTTTCTTCAATTTGCACACTTTGTGCTCTTCACCTTTCTTCTCATAGCCTAGAGGCTGTTCGACATAAACCTCTTCCTTTAACACTCCATTTAGGAATGCTGACTTCACGTCCATTTGGTAGACTTTCCATTTGTTTGTGCTGCTATGGACAGCACTGCTCTCACGGTTTCCATTCTTGCAACCGGTGCGAAAGTTTCCTCATAATCTCTCCCATACTGCTGCTTGTACCCTTTGACAACCAGCCTTGCCTTGTGCCTTTCTATGTTGCCTTCAGCATTGCTCTTGGTCTTGTAAACCCATTTCACTCCAATGACTTCTTTACCTTTTGGTAGCTCAACCAAATCCCATGTTTTATTTCTCTCTATGGCATTCATCTCCTCATCCATAGCTTCTATCCATTTCTTATCTTTAATAGCATCTTCGAAATGAATAGGATCATCAACATGACAGTACAAGGCAAATAAGGAATTCATTCCTTCATTATAAATGTCACTTAAATTTCTGAACTTCTTACCTCTTTCATTTGGTGTGCAAGTGCTTGAAGATGCACTTGAATTTCCTCCTTGTGGTGTGCTTGGAGAAGCACTCTCATTTATCCTCAATGGTGTTCCTTGCTGTCCTTGTGTTGGTGCTGCTGTTTGGGGATGCATTTCAGTCACCTCCTCATCATCTTCATCATGAGACAAACAGTTTTTAACATTCACTGTTTTCTCTATGCTTCCATCCCAAGCTTCCTCTTCAATGAATTGAACATCTCTGCTGATAAAAAACTTCTTGGTGGATGGGATATACAACCTGTATGCCTTGGATTCCTCACTGTATCCAATGAAAATACATTTCTCCCCTTTACTGTCCAACTTCCTCCTTAGCTGATCTGGAATGTGTGCATAGGCCACACATCCAAAAACTCTCATGTGGGTGACTCCATGCTTTCTCCCACTCCATGC
>APFE031038573.1:107006-118847 GCA_000404065.3 Pinus taeda
CCGGTTAAAGCAAGCAACCCACTATCTTTTGGATCTCTGATCATTTTTGGAAGAGCTATCATAGGAAGAAGATTTCATTAATGCCATATCTTTGGAGGCACCATTTGGAGGCACCACTTCAATGCCTAGCTGACACGGTGGAATCCATCTATGCTTTTACAAAGCATTGTAAGAGTAGCAGTGGTATTCTGCTTCTGTATCAATGTAATGAACTGGTTGGTGAAATAACAAAACTATTTATGGAACTAGTATAGTGTTTGAGTTTGATGGTGCAGGGGGATACCCAGATTGTTCCATGAATTGAAGGACAAATAAAGGATACGCAAATAAATTTGAGTAGGGTATCTTTTTATGTGGGGTGAGAAAATGAAAATCTAGCAAAAAAAGACTTATGAATGGTCAGGCAGAAAAGGATTTAGCAACAGATAAAGATTGATTATAAGTGCAAAGTGCAAATTATTGAAGTTTTTTTATTCCTCATTCTACTTAAATCAAAGGGTTATAAAGAGCATGAATACAAAGCCCAAGGGGTTCCATTTTTTGGGCAAAAATAGACTTTTGTACTATTATGTAAGATTTATTGCGAGTTCCTTTACACCTCTGGTGCAATTACTAGCTATTATCATTCATAAAATAACAAAAAGTAGCTAAATCTCACATCAATCGTTTGTATCATCTATATCCAACTCAAAAGTTTATATTCTTTCACTTGTCCTTAGAGGTAGTGTTTTTGTAACTCTTATATGATGAAAATATCATGCAGAAAGACAAATCAACCACCAACTTTTTTTCGTCAATAACTATATAGAGACTAAAAATTATGTCTTAAGATATGATGCAGACAATTCAATACAGATCCATTTAGATTTCCCTTCGACAATTATTATTTTAATAGTAGACCGTCTATAAATCCTTGTATAGTGTATACAATTATTACATCTAAAGGTTTAGGTTTAGCTGCATTTGATAATCATGAAATGTCGTAGATAGAGATGTCGAAAATCTTCACGATGTCGTTAGGAAACCGAGGATGAATTTATCAGGCAAAGAGTGATCTTATCCATTGATTTAAAAAAAATTAAAATTCCCCAAACTTATATCTATAAGTTGAAATAGGTATGATATAAACATAAATATGAAAAGAAATACAATAAAGTTCTTGGCAGACATAATTATAGCTTTATTATAATTTAAATTTTGAAAGTAAAATGATATTTTAATTATGATTTAAAATTATAAAAAATTTATTTAATTTTAAGTAAAATTAGTTAGTTATAAAAATTCTTACTTCTTATTTTGTTTAGGAATAAGTTTTTAAGTCATTTAGAGAATTTGCATCCATACGTTACATAAAATACTTTGTATGTTGTTTCTAGTTGATAAAGTTGACATATCATTACCATTGCAGATATAACTATGCTTTTTTTTTTTCAATTTTTCTTTCATAGAGTATTACATTGTGTGTGGTCTTTGTCTCTAGTAAAAAGATTTTACCAATTAAAGAATTTCATATTCTAAGTTATTATAAGGGTAATTTGTATCTTTTTTTTTTTTAACTAAAACTTACTCATATAATTTAGTTAAATGTGTAAAATTGGCCTTGGCTTTCTTTGCTTGTTAGCATGTTTAGTGAGTAAAAAATATTCAATAACAGAGGTAAAAATAAAAATTTAAAATTAGGTTGTTTAGAAGGTTAACCTAAAGATTGTTCTTCTAATCATTACCATAAATTCTATTCAAAATATAACCTGCCTTAACCTAGAATTGTTGGAATCTCTTTGAAGAAGTCCATGATACTACATATAGGGTAGTGAGCTAATTTTTTTTGGTAGGGTAAATACTTTTTATTTCCTGAAAACATGAAGGGCATGTTAAGTCGTGGAATTTTGGGTTGGTTTGTTACTGGGAAAACTAGACCAGGCCTAGAATCTCAATATTTTCAAAAGAGAATAGGATATATTTATGCTTATTGATATAAGAACCAAAAATTGGGCCACATAGGCCAATTAAAAATCGAGAGATACATATAAAGAGCATAAAGGAATAAGATGGAAAGAGATCGGTTAGGATTGCTTGAGGGAGTAGTCTTCAAAATATTATGATCAAGGGGAGATATACAAAGTTGACGAGACACATCCCTAATTGGCTAACTTATTTGTAATTTTATTTCTAGTTCTTCTGATTTGAGTAGGGTGATTGCCAGAATGGAAGGAAGGAGAGATGCTACTCAAATGAGTAGGCTTTCAAGTCTCCAATTGTGATATATTTTGCTAATTTGGGTTCCATGTCTTATCTTTTGTATCATGTTAATTATGAGTTGAGAATCTCCCTCCACCATAAGTTTGGTGTAGCCTTGAGTCTAGGAGATCAATAGTCCCTCTTCCAGGGCTTTCAATTTTGTCGCGTAGTTACTTTTATATAAATACTGAATAAATGTAGATAAGGGATCCTAAATGATCTCTGAAGATGCCTCCATAGTCCGCCTTATCTTGGTTTCCTTTTGAAGCGTTGTCAAAATTGATCATTAGAAAAATAGGGGTATGAGGGTTCTAGAAGGAGGGAATAAGCATTGTAGAAAGGTGAAGAGAGGGGGAAATTATGACTACTAGAGTAGGGAACCAACTTTGAAGCAACATGGCCTCATTTCCCGAGACATGTTGATCTTGATCTAACCATGACTGTACAACGATTGATTACTTAACATTATTTTGAGCCATGATCCAAAGAGAGTCATGAGGGAGGGAGTGATTCTTGATTATACAATGATTCCCATATTTCCAAATAGCCCAAACGAGCAGGCTTGGAAGGCGAATGTAGATGCAGTTCAAGATAGGATTATTAAAATCTAGAGCCCTCCAATTGTTAATGGTGTGAGGGATATTGGATTGATCATGGTCTAATCTCTCCATGCTAACTTCTAGATTGCTCCATAGATGATTGGAATAGGGGAAACTATTGAAGAGGTGCTCCACATTTTCAACTTCTCAAAGGCATAAAGAACTGCAGAAGGGGCCCATATGCTTTTTTTTTATTAATGTTGTCATGAGTTAAGATTTTCACTTGAATTAGGAGCCATAGGAAGATGGAAACTTTCAACCATATATTTATCTGCCATATGCAACTCTTGATGGAATATTCTGGAAATTTTTTGAAACATGACTCCAAGCTACAAGCCTCATAAATGGAAAAGGAACCAATTGGTCCATAACCCCATTGCAGTTTAACATATGAGTTGGATATAAGAATAAGTATTTGTTGAATCTTCTACCAAAAATTTGACTAAATCTCCTCCTTGGGCTTGGGTTTCCATTCCCTTGGAATTAACCATTGTATCCATTTTTTTATCCGAGTTAGAGGCATTCCAATAGTCTTTGACTTTTTTGAAGGCCTTAGGAAGTCACATGGAGGTGTAGATCCCTTAAGTCATTTTGGTCTTGGAATTTTGGGAGCTATTTCCACCAGTCCTCCCAACATTGTTGTTTGTCCATCACATATTTACAAGAAGCATTGTTTTTTGTATCAAATGCATTCCTTTTTTTTCTAGATTCCAAATGGAGAAGCTTGCTTGGGAGAAGAAAATTATTATGAGCTACCAAATAGGAATGTGCTTTGCATATTTTCTCATATAGATACATTTCCAAATGTATTTACATCCTTAGAGTTAATGTCGCCAAATATTGGACCCTAGAAAGGTAGCTAAGGTTGAAGGATCTCTTAGCCCCAAAGCTCCCTTTAGTTTGCGTTTACAAATCTTATCCAAGCTATAAGCACCCATTCTTTTGCAATTTTTCTCCTCCACAGAGGAAAGAGACATCAAAGTAGAGCATAAATATATGGGCAAAACATATAAAACAAAATTGAGGAGGACTACTCTTCCTACCAATTTTAGTGATTAGAAGGTCCAACTGGTCAACTTGTTAAATTTTCTGATGAGATCCTCCCATAAACTAAGTTTGAGGGAATTATCCACAAGAATGTTCCTAGGTATTTTACTGGAAATTTGATAACTTGGAAACCAAGTTTCTTTGCAATATGTTCTTGCATAGCCAAAGGTATATTAAATAAAAAAATATGAGATTTAGCTATGTTTATTTCCATACTTGAGGTAAGAGAGAAGTCCTATAGAATTTGAGGAAATCCTTTGGCTTCTTGAATAGTTGGAATGCTCATACCGTAGTATCATCCACAAGTTGCTGGTGCGATAAAGAGATATTTTCACCAAATAGATACAATCCTTTGTTTTTTTTCTCCTTAATTGTTGTTTTTAATGCTCGGTTGAGACCCTCCACTGCTTTAATAAAGAGAAAAGGTGACATCATATCTCCTTGTTAATAACATGACAGGACGAAAAGGGTGTAGCAGGCGAAATGTTAAGGAAAATAGAGAAAAAGTATGAAGAGATAAGGATTTTGATCCAACAAATCTAGTCAAGGTTGAAGCAAAAGGTGTAGAGAATGATAAAGAGATAGCTCCAATTAAGATTATCAAATGCCTTAGAGAGATCAAGTTTTAGAATCATTCCAAGTTTATTGAAGGATTTTAAAAAGTGAATGGTTTCATATGCAATCATTATACCATATATAATTTGACACCCCTTCACATAAAAAATTTATTTCATTGAAATGAGTTGAGGTTAGATGGGTTTGAAGCGATTGGCTATTATTTGGTGATCACTTTATATATCATATTACATAGAATAATGGGATAAAATATACTAGGGTCCTCAAATTTATCTTTTTTTGGAACTAAAATGAAGAAAGTAACATCAAGAACTTTCAAGATGGTTTTTTATCTCCTTGATTCCTCCACTACTTGCCAGATATCAGGTCTGATTGTTGACCAACAAGCGTAAGAAAAGTCAGTAGTGAAGTTGTAAAATATATAAGCCTTGCTTCGGGGTATAGATTTTACTACCTCTTCCACTTGTTCGATAGAGATATCTCTTAAGAGAGCCTCATTTTTCTCTTTGGTGACCAGAGGCAGAGTGTGTTGAATTATTTTGTGTATAGCCTCTGAGTAGTTTGACTTGGGGTCATATAGTAGCTCATTATATTATTGAACCAACACATTATCCATGTCCTCATTATCCCAAAACTTAACACTTTCTTAGATTTTAAGGAAGAAACACGATTGCAATGTCGATGATAAAGCATCAAATTATGGTAGAAAATAGTATTTCACTGCTTCCTTCAACCATCTAATTTTAGATTCTTGTTTCCAAAGTATTTATTCTTGTTCTCTTCTTCTTTTAAGCAGAGTGAGAGTACACACTTCCTCCTTTATGAGGTCCTTGATGTTTCTTGGTGAATGGATTCCTACTGGATGACTCCATTTGGGCTTCTAGGTTCTGTTTTTCCTGAATGATGTTCCTAAATTTTTCCTTATTCTAGATTTTGAGTTGATATTTAATGTGCTTCAATTTCCTTTATAGGTGTAACATGGCTAATCATTGCAAGTTGGCTAGTTCATCCTATCAATCCTTGATTAGAAGTAGGGATGTTGAAGCCATAAATGCTTTAGGAGAAAAGGCCTATTTTTGGGGCAGTACTTGATTTTGATGTATAATTTATTTATCTAGTGATTCGATCCACGGTTAGGGAGGGATGTAAACCTCCATGAAAATTTCCTTGGAAATCATATTTTCAGATATGAGATACCTATATATATATATTTGAATCTATTTTGTTTGAATCCACCTTTATGGTTGTTCAAAGTATAAGTGTTGTTAATGGTGTTGAGTTCCCCAAAATGAGAATAAGTTGTGACATCTTGGAAGAGGACGAGTTTTGCTTCTAGATTTCTAACACCACCCTTTTTTTCTTCTACATATTTTATCAAATTGAAATCCCCCTAAGATACAAGATGTCAGGAGATGATAAGACTAATTTGTTTGATGGAGCTAAGAAAATGTGACTTGTCTCTGGTAGTGAATGGTTGTATACATTTGAAAGGAAACAAGTTTAAGATGATCATATGAATTGAAATTTTATAGTGAGAATGATTAAATAAGCAAAGATTTTAAGGATGGATACCTATTGAGAGTTTTAGATGTTAGTGAGACCTCTGGATTAACCTTGGGTATCAAGGGCTATTGATTGGCATCCTCAACCCCACTTTTCTATCATCTTGCATACAACTTGGCATGAAGTTTTAGTTTCTTGAATCATCAAGTAGGTTGGATGTTCCATGAGCCACTTGTCTTTGAGAAACCTTTGCTTTCCCTTTCAATTGAGGCCTCTAATATTATGGGAGATTATTTTCATGGGGATATGAGTTGGTGGATGGATACACCTCCGAGATAAACTATATTATAGTTGAGTTGACAAAAATGTTGCCTTGTTCTTCCATAATTTGTTGATTTTTCTTATGACCTTTTTCCCTCTAATCCTTGTGTTGATTTGTAGTATCCTTCATAGGTTGGACATGAACCCCCCAGGGATTGGCACTTGTTTATCCCATTAATGCTATTTTGGTCTGCTTCCTTGATTTGAGAATGGATCTATTAGTATTTTGACTTGATGCTCTGAGAGTGAGTTTGGGTCTTTATATTTCCATGCCTTAGCAATGCTTGGGAGGTCAAGAACATCCAAATCCATTTGTTTGATGCCCTTATTGTGTGGTAATTTAGAATCTTTCTTTCAGGGTTCCTTAGGATTTGGATTTGGGGGTTGTTAATATCAGGCGTGTCTATCTCTAGGGAGGAGGAGTTTGGAGGAAGGGTTGGGGATTAAATATTCATAAGAAGTTCAAAGCTATTGCTAGTAACAAGGTTTTTTCTAGAGCATGTTTATGGGAGTGTAGGGTTGGGCCCATGATGATAATTAATTGGTCTAGAGAAGTGTAACACTCTATCCTACCCTTGTTAGATTAGTCTAGGGTGAATGGGAGGTGTTACCTTTAACTAACCCAACCTCCATGGTATCATTATGGAAATGGGGTTATATTATTCCTTCCTACCAAAAGTGTGTGAAACTCACTTTGGATGACACTATTGCATCCAACTCGTCAAGATATTTTCAATGATATAAATTTTACCTCAATCTAACCACTAGATTGAAAGTTATGCCCATTTGAAATTTGACCTCTTTACCCTTTCCACATCATCAAGTACTGCCATGTGGTACCTTGAGTGTCCATGTGACACTGCCATATCAACAAGTACTGCCACGTGGTACCCTAAGTGTCCATGTGACATTGCCACATCATTTATGGTCCAACATGGCTCCCACCACATCATCATACATTTTCACGATCTCGCCACATATTTAAGTATGATCCATTCCAAACCTCCATGAAACCACATAAACATTTACATTAAGTTACCGGGGGAAGTCCATGTTAATTTTACACATTGTTTTATGCTATTATAATTACTTTAAAAAATTATTCAATTCCAATCACCCCAAAAATGATAAAGAAATTATAGATAGAAAAATAAATAATAAATGCAGAATAGAAGATATCCAAGCATAATGATACATAGAGATTTGGTCTAAGACCAAGGAAAACCCCCACAAGGGGGAAAACCCTTTGATCAAATTCTACTTCTATTACTCAATCATAGTTCAACATGAGATACATAGTCCAAATATTACATTCATCAACAAGTCAAAGTCAATGCCTTGACCTTCCAAATCGCCAATCCAAAAACCAATTAATGATGAGAGATAAAGTCAAATTCGGTTAAAGTACCAGTATATAATTTTTGGCCCTTTGGAAGTATAGTAAAATGTAGTCAACAACCAACCCTAACTAATGAAAGTCAATAGTTAAAACAAACAAGAAGAATTTAGTCAACCCAGCAATGAATGAGGCCTTCCTTGCTCAGTCAAACCCAGTCAAAATTGTCCACAAATTATGCAGTAACTCAGTCAAATTTCAAGGTCGATTTGTGGTCTAACCCTAACTTTAGGCCTACCGAGTCAAAGTTCCCAAAATAGTTCGGTAAACCCTATAATAATTGTGGTCAAAATCTTCCTCCAAGAGCTCGGTCAAAGTAGCTGAAGATATCCCAATCAAAACAAGGTCAATTATAGTGAAAACAGCTCCAAAACAAAAATTCAACGCAGGTCAAACATATCTCCTTCTCGTCCTTTGCACGTGTGAAGTATCTTATGCAATTTCAGATATATACAAACTTGTTTAATGTGATGGCTGATCCAAATGAGCTCCAACATAAGGTCTATTTATATGTGTCCTTGAAGGGTCAATTTCTCTTATGAGGTCAACTTGACTTTTTGTTTGTGACTTGGTTAAGGGTCAAAAATAAAAATTTCTCCATCAACTTTAAAGGTGAAATTCAGACCATAATTTCCATTTTCCAACACTCCCTCTCAGTTAGGGAGGAGTTTCCAACTACATCATAAGTCTCATCTTAGATGTACAAGTTTCAATATAGAAGAAGCTCATCACATCTCATCTAGGAAGAATTCTCCACAACTAATGATAGGGGGAGATCAATTTACCACAACCAAGACCATAAAAGTCATAAATGACCTTAGTAAAGATCACATAGACCTTGCTGATATCAAAGCATGCATCATCTCAGTTGAACAATGATGACTCGATCCATATAAGAAGAAGAATGATCCACATGACAATAGGGGAGATCAATTTACCACAACCAAGTCCTTGGCAGTCATAAATGATCTTGGTAGAGATCACACACACCCTATGTCCACTAAATGACCCTCACATAACTTAATCCTCATCGATCAAGTGGTAGAACACCTATATCTAAAACTTAGGGAGATAAATATACCATAAACAAGTCCATGGTAGACGTGTCTGCCATTAGGTAAAGATCATACACACTTAATTCTCCTCACCCATTGGCCAGATGGGTGGAAATCTCGTCAAGCATAACCACTTTAACATAGCCCTTGGTCAATAATGACAGGAAGGTGACTTGCAGGTAGGATGCATATTGGGGCATGTACTCAACCAAGCTCATTGATTAAAGAAGTACCCTCACATCCAAGAGCTTCTCAATTCCCCCTTCACCAAGCCCATTGCTAGTCATAAAGATGGGGGAATAGATTATGCTCAATGTTCCCAATCAGTAATATTCCCTCATGGGGAGGGATGCATTCTCCTGCAACCCAAGCTAATCTATGAAGAATAGTAAATTTTCTTTTAACAATGGATTGGTGAGAATGTATGCAACTTGCTCATCTGTTGAAATGTGTTGGAGCCTCATCACTCCTCTCAGTACCATGTGTCTGGTGAAGTGGTACTTGATCTTGATATGCTTGGACCTGTTATGGAATATTGGATTCTTTGAAAGTTTGATCCTTTTTTGGTTGTCATATTACATCATGGTCATATCAAGCACTTACTAAAACAACTCTGAAAAGATATTCCACAACCACACTATCTCACAACTAGCCATACTAGCTACAATGTACTCTACCTACGTTGAACTGAGAGTGACATATTTTTTCTTCTTGCTCATCCAGGAAATCATGGAAAAATCCAAACTAAATTAACATCCTGATGTGCTCTTCATGTCAGTAACCCTCATAACCCAATATGCATATGTATATCCATGCAATCTTAACTCATTGCTAGAGGTGTATCTCAATCCATAGTTGATTGTCCCATGAAAATATTTCATCACATGTTTTGTGGCCGCCTAGTGAGCATGCAAAGACTCCACCATAAATTGACTCAAGGTGTTAACATCAAAACATATGTCTGGTCTTATGTTGAACATAAAAATTAGAGCCCCAATCAACTACCGGTAGAAAGAAGGATCTGCCAGATTTGGTCCCACAACTTCACCACGCAACTTCTTGAAGTTTACCTCCATCAACGTGGCCTTGGATTTGAAATCCACAATCCCAAATATCTCCAAAATTTTGACAACATATTTTCCCTCTCTAAGGAATATCTCACTAGGTCTCTACCATAGCTCTAAGCCTAAGAAGTAGTGCATCAACACAAGATCTTTCATCTCAAAATCAGAGGCAAGATTCCTCTTACATTGGAGGATGAAAGGCTCTGCTCCTATCAAATTAAATCAACAACATATAAAGCCAATATCAAAGGCATACCTTGGACAATCTTGAATTAGATGTTCAAATAGACATTTCTTCCAGTGAATCCTAGTTTCATCAATGTCAGGCCAGGAGTAACTCCAGTTTGGTAGAAAACTGATTCGTATATTATTCCATAGGTAACCCATTATTATATACAATAGGGAGTGATTGTTTAGTTCATCTCCCGATGACTGTTCACCTTCCCAATTTCTTTTATTTACATAAAATTCCCAATCATGAAGATTAGGTGTCAACATTCCCCCCCTTAATATGAAGGGATGTTGGTGAGTCCAAGCATCATTCTGAATCGTTCAAGGTTTTCCCTTCCAAGTGCTTTGGTGAAGATGTCTGCAATTTGCTCATTTGTGGAACAATGACGGAGATGGATTGTTTTGGCCTCAACATGATGTCGAATAAGATGATATTTTGTATTGATATGCTTCGTTCAATCATGGAATTTTGGGTTCTTGGCCAAATTTATTGCAGAGGTGTTGTTAATCATGAGTGGAGTTTATTGTACTTGTTTTACCTGCAAATCTTCAAGAATTTTCCTGAGCCACACAATTTCTTTTGTTGCTTCAGTTGCTGCCACGTATTCTGCTTCTGTTGTGGAATCTACTGGAACTGATTATTTGTGTGATCTCCAGGAGACAGCTCTTGAAGACTCATAGCATATCCTGAAGTAGATACCCCAATTTCTTTGTCTCCATCGAAGTCTGAATTAGAGTATCCAATCAAGCTGAAGTCGTCCACCTGTGTATACTTGATTCCAAGGTCTTGAGTTCCTTCAAGTACCTTAGAACTCTTTTTGCAGTAGACTAATGTCCCTCACAAGGATTTTGCATAAACTTGGAGAGGATTCCAACAACAAATGAAATGTCTGGTCTGGTAGTAGTGAGATAGATGAGACTTCCTATAAGCTGTCTGTACTTTGTTTCATCCTCAAATTCCTTTCCTTCAATAGATGTGAGCTTTAAGTTTTGTTCCATTAGAGTAGAAAGAGGATTGCACTGTGTCATGCCAAATCTGTTTAACAAATCTCCAATGTATTTCTTTTGAGAAAGAAATATGGATTTTGGATGTTGGGTTACTTCAATGCCAAGATAGTAATGAACATAGCCCAAATCAGTCATTTCAAAACTTTTTCCTAATTCTTTCTTTATGGATGCAATATAGCTTTCATTGTTCCCTGTCATTAAAAGATCATCTACATATACCACAAGATATACAACTGTTTTGCCAACTTTCTTGACAAATAAAGTTGCATCATCAAGATCAAAATGATTGAAGTTGAGTTTCAGAAGATGCTCAGTTAGCTTTTCATACCAAGCTCGTGGTGCTTGTTTGAGGCCATACAAGACTTCACAAGTTTGCATACTTTATGTTCATGTCCTTTCACAGCAAATCCTTCAGGCTGAGACATAAAAACATTTTCTTTTAGATCTCCATTTAAGAAGGCAGTTTTACATCCATTTGATGGACTTTCCAACCGTTCTGAGCTGCTAGTGAAAAGAGTGTCCGGATGGTGGCCCATTTTGTTGTGGGGGAAAAAGTTTCCTCATAATCGACCCCTTCCTTCTGTGCAAAACCTTTTGCCACAAGCCTAGCTTGTGCTTGTCAAGTGAGCCATCAGCTTTGTACTTGTTCTTGTAGACCCACTTGCAGCCAATTGGTTTGGTTCCAAATGGAGGATCAATCAGCTTCCAAGTGCCGTTCTTTATGAGGCATCATACTCCTTTTGCATTGCTTCTTTCCATTCATCATGAGAAGCAGCTTTTTTAAAGGAAGTTGGTTCAAAATC
>APFE031038585.1:0-12326 GCA_000404065.3 Pinus taeda
AATGATGACCTAGACCGCCATTTGGACAACTTTAGAAGGAGTGAAAGCAAACCCTAGACCTAATGCCTAGTGACCAAATTTTGCTTGAAAACTCTTTGAAATGACAAAATTTGACCTTGACACTTCAAAATCACTATGTAAGAGCACATTTGATCCCTGGAGGAAGGCTGGAAAGACTGACACTAACACCACGCACTTTAACTTGCTCTATTGCTTGGTCCCGAAGCATGAGATGCTTCCACTGCAAGATGCATTAAGGCTCTACCTGGAACTCTCCCTTTGGTTCCACTTCCACCTTAATGATGGATGCCTGATGATCGACTTGCATGTTATCCACTATTGCATAGATCCAATGAATGCTCTGACCTACATCCCCAAATGTTTGCGTCTTCTGAGCACTATATATCTTAGGCCTGTTATGCTTCCACTGTGCCAGTCTGATATAAAGGGAAATCCTTCTTGTGATGATCTCCATCACAGGTTCAACACCACAACAATCCTTTTCCATTTCCTTTATTTTACTGCTCCATAGGTTGAGACCCATGTCTTCTCTCAACTGCATTGAATTTCTTATGATGTGTTGCATTTTCCTTGTCACCTGCATCCTAAGGTCTTCCTCGCTTCTCCAACCATTTTCCTCTATGCTTCTCTTTCCCTTTCCAGTCATGCTTGAACTTAGGCTTGTGCTTTGATTGCTCATAACAATGCTTCAACTTTCTGATGGCTTCTTCTAGTGACTGAGGCTCATCAAACTCAATTCAGTCTTAAATGTTATTGGAAACCCAGTGATGAACCTTTGAATCTTCGCTTTGTCATCCTTGAGATAAGATACATACCTCAACAACTCCAGAAATATGCTAGTGTACGCATCATCTATCATATAACTCATCTTCAACTCATAGAATTCCTTGGCCCTTTCATCATAGTATCTTTCAAACAAGTAGTTCTTATTGAAGAATCTCTCAAACTCATCCCAAATCAACTCCTCTTCTCTAATGCCTCTGACACGCTTTACATCCTCCCATCATATATCTTCATTGCCTTTGAGACTGAAAGTAGCTACCTTGGCTTTCATGTTCTCTGAATACTCATGCAATCTGAAGAACTTCTTCATCCCAACCATTCATGCTTCTTCATCTTCTGATTTATTGATTTCTCCATCAAATGTAAGAGGCTTGTATTTCTTGAACTCTTTTGGCAAATACTGCTTCTCACTCCTCCTATAAGGATGTTGGCAGTAATGGTGATGATGTCTCTTGGAACTGAAGTTAGAATAAAATCCATAAATATTATCCCTCCAATCAAGTGTATCCAAAGGTTTGCCACCTATGACTGTACCATCTCTATCCATCTTGTATCCTTTCCAAGACCTGCTACCATATACCCCATTAGTCTTTTCTTCCTGCCTATCTCCATGAATGATCTCCATCTGTCCATGCTCCTATAAATCTGAAATGATTTGAAGAATCACTACATTGGCTTCTATTTTGTTTTCAAGATCCCTTGCAAGTCCTTCCTATGCCTCAATTAACCCATTATTATATGCCATGCAACTTCGAATCTTTTCCCTTGGACTCCTTAGTGTATCTGCCAGATCAAGAGAATAATTTTCTCCTTGCTGCTCAACTGACCTTTCCCATTCCACTGATTTCACATTAGGCCTATAAGGGGAGTCATGTGTACTATAATCCACCCTCTTGATCTCTGATATTATATTTCCTAAAAACATACCATGTTAGATAAACCAAATAGAAGACATAATCAAAAGCATACCTAAATGTATCTCAGGGGAGGCTATTACATTTGCACAAATCACTTCATATTAGCATGATACATAATAATATCAAGAAGTTAACCACAATGGTAATAATCATCATGCATATGGCCGCAATGCATATAACAAGAAGTTAAATATCATGCATGACTAACCGATGCACATGCATATGACCGCACTAATTAACTAGCATCTATCATGCATGTAACCACAACAACAATAAAATGGATGGCATGCATATAACCATGATGCATATAACAACCATTAAACGTCATGCCTGCATGCCAAACATATAAACATGTATGGCGATTTACTTTTACCCCTAGGCCCAGTGCTGCAACCTCACTGTGATACCATTTTGTAACAATTCCTCCCACATTTACCCGCTTTTACAAGCTCTCTAGTGTAAAGATGAGTGTTACTATGATATGACCTAACTTCCAAGTTCCAGTTATGGAATTGGGTCCAATTAACCAGAAACATACTGCCACCCATTAGAGACACCAAATCATTCATGAGTATGACAACCACCCTTGGTGATCAATCCTTGAGTTGGAACTTGTTTTCTCAATCTTTACCTCCAAACCACACCCTTGACACACTGTGCATGCGGCTGGAAGGCTCCAACTGCAACCACAAGCCTTCCTGCATGCGGTTATGACCAAAATATTCTAGCTTTGTGCACACGGTCATGATATTTGTGCCACTTTTTCAGGGTTGGCCTATAGGCCACTTCCCATAATTTCCCAAAGCTTTCCAAAGTCAAGTATTTGATGATAACAAGTCTAAACCATCAATAATAGGGGTAGATATTGTCAAAGACATGCCTAATACATGATAGACATTTTGTCAAGCATATGGTAAACATAGAAGCTACAAGTCATCAATGCATATCTAATCACGATCTTCTTGACTTCATCATAGAATCATCAAGAAGGCTCAATGCCCTCTCGAGCTAGCTGCAATGACACTTGTTAGCCTATGCATTCATCAACCATTCAATCACTTATTAAATCATGGGCAAGATCCATAACTAGAGAACATCATAGAACCATGCATATAACCAACAGTTAACCAGAATAAAAACCATGAAAAATTAGCAATAAGGTCAACATAATAACTAGTACGTGCGCTCACTAATCATAATAAGAAATTAACTCATATTAATATATGCAAATGCTAACCAATTTAGGGACTTCCATGTACCACTCGACCATAGATTGTGTTGAACCAAATCTCTCTTTCAGTCAATCAGCCAGTGCCATATTCAAAGCATGAATGCGGATACTATGGGTTAAACCAAAATAGAACCAATTACAAATTTTAGAGGCAAAACCACCTCAACACTAAGCCACAATGATTTCACCTAAACCGGTCCATAAATCACTAATACCAAAAGAAGCATGGATGCCTCCAACTTCCTTCCCAACTCTAGAGGAATTTTCTTGTCTCCACCCATCCGTCAAGATTTCCAAGAGAAATCCCATCTCCACCCTTGATCCTTGGGAATTTTCCTGAGACCACCTCAACCAGGATCCAAGTCTACTGGTCATCCAAATCTTAAACCAAACAAGGAACCCACAACACCATGTCTATGTAGGAGATGGTAAGGCAAGGCTGAGACCACTGTCAATCTAGGGAAATCCCATGTCAACAATAGCAAACATAAACGAAAACCAATGGATACAACATGCATTGGAATCCCAACATGCTAAATCTCACATGCACATTATTACCTGCAAGCAAAAGCTAATGTTTGTCCTTACTCTCCATTGTCCAAACTTCCTCTTGCACACCCTTGATTTCCTTTCTTGCTTGTTCTTTCTCCTTTTGTTGAACCTGATCAAAGGTTGAGCAAAAGCTGTCAACTGTTTCTCAGGTTCCTTTTTATTATTGAAGTTTAGCCTCTTCCTTTCCTTTTTCCTTTTTCTTTGATTTTTGCTCTGATTTCCCTTGCATGCATATTTGTGTCTCTTCACCTTTATTTTCTCCTATTTCACTTTACTCCATAATTAAATGCCATTTATTGCCTCTTTGCCATTGCCAATTTCCATAACCATTAATAAACCGTAAGTGATGCCCACTATAATGTTTTCCCACTATTCAACTTGGAATATGTGTCTTGTGACCTTGGTCTTATTTTATTTACATAGAAACTTAACCCAGGGTTGTTACACATAACACTTTTCCTTGACACAATCAAAGGACTTCAACCGACAAGGATATTCCCATTTATTAATGAACTGTCAATATTCCTTAGTATAAGGGGATTCATGAGGATCCAATATCACTCAACACTTGATTTTTCTCCAAATGACAGACAACATTCATACCACTTCAACGTGGCATCCTTTACCCATGTGTTTCCCTCATGTAATACTACATCATTGTCACATGAAAACATTCACCACATCATATGCTACCTGTCATGACATGTTGCAATCCTTATCAGGTTTCAACAATTTCCTATATAGGAGGAAAACTCTTATGGTTTTACTTCAACCTCCTGACATTGATTCCTCGAAAGGATAATGCCACTACACCATTGTCAAATAATGAGAAGACACATATTTGGTAGTTGATGGGGTTTAAAGCACTATCAATATTATGGGGCATGCTCAATATGGAGGTCCTAGCCTCCTGATAGTCCAAAATTGACTAACGACTCATCTATAGCTACAACTCCACTCCTCCCATTAATTGACACTCCATATCTCAGGTCACTATACCATTGGCCCACTAGCAATACACAAAAAATCTGCTCATAGTACATTCCTTGACCTAATCAACAAAGTTAAACCAACACGAATATTCCCGTTGATCAATGAACTTGTTGAGATTCATTAATATTGAGGGATTCATGAGGATCCAATATAGCTCAATGTCTAATACCGAACATATTGACATCTGATGTCCATGTCACCTCCACCTTGGGTGTCACATAATTGTCACCTTAGTGCCACTACACCCTTTAATCCACATCGTATCGCCACATCATCAAGAACTTGCTTTGTGCCACATCACTCTAACATATCACCTACCACATCAACACCACATCACTATGCCCACTTGTTACATGCCCAATTCCCTTAATAACTTACAGAGATTACAGGGTAATCAAAATTTCCTTTTTCTTTTTACTAGCTTGACAATAAGATCTGATACCATTTTGTCACATACCCTGAACACTTTACAAGTAAACATTTCTTCAAATACTTTGTAAACAACCAATTAATTAGCCTTTTTCTTATAGAATTTTTGTCAAACATTTTGTATGAAATTAACTAAGAAAATTGGTCTGATTCCACTTGTAACATACTAATTGAAATATACCACTTGATCATGCAAGTTTCAATTTCCGTCTTTGAGATGTATGCAAATTGTAATAAAACAACTTTAACACGTTTCTTAAAATGCTTTGCATGAAAATAGGTATAGATCAAGTAATCATACAACAATGCTAACATACAACAATACTATCTCCATCCATTAAACACTATTTTCATTAGGGAATTTCATCAAACAATTTGTATGCAATGAATCACTAAACCGTCTAGGCATTTCTTTAAACACTTTGCATGCAAACTAAGATAGCAACTTCCTCATTGAATGTATCCTAAAATATAGTAGTCCAAGTTCTAAAAGTTGAACCAGATTATCAATGGTAGTTCCCCTTGCTATGGTCCAAGTTTCAGCCTCTGGAATCTCCCAGATGAAAAGTTATAGTAAAAATTCTAACATTACTTGTTTGATGCATGATTTTGTGAATATCCAAGAAGCTCAAATTCCTTTGATCATATCTCCTAAAATATCACGACCTAAGATCTAAAAGTTAGAGCACATGATCAAGGGGATTTTTCCCTCACTATGGTCCAAGTTCTAGGTTTTGGAACCTACCAGAAGAAAAGTTATAGCATAACTGCTAGCATGACCTATTTAAATATGCATTTAGGAAGCTCAACTTCCTTTGTTCATATTTCCTAAAATTTTGCAACCTAAGATCTAAAAGTTATACTAGGGGATCGAAGAGATTTCCCCTCACTATGGTCCAAGTTTCAACTTTCGGAACTTCCTAGAAGAAAATGTATAGCAGAATTTGCAACATGACATGTTTAAAGAAGTATCTAGGAAGCGTATCTTCTTCAACCAATGTTATTACAAAATTCAATATATATAATAAGTTATAGCTAAATAATATAACACTATAACCATGATAAATTTGTTGAAGGGTAAATTCATGTACATATAAATTTGCTAAAAATAGCAATTAAATAATCATGCATGTAATGAAACCATCATTCCAGAAATATCATTAACACAAATTTATATATATATATGGTAGCCAGAAAAATACTTGAAACTAAAGTAGGGTGAGCCTTGTTCCACCCCACAATAGGTTTGGTTGAGTTGTAATTTTTCTCACCGCTAGCCACCCCCATGCTAGATCTTGATGCATCGAGGAGAACTTAGCTTAGCAGCATTTCACACACCCAGATTCAAAAAATATTTTAACACAAAAAGTGAAGGGCATTCTCCTTCACACACATAGAGGAAAAATCAGTGATCAGCCTTTCCATCTTTGACCAAGCTAAAATTCATAAAAAGACCATGCAATTATGCACAACAAAAGGGAGTCCTTCTCTCATCTTTGTAGTTCCTTGGCCCTCCCCTCTTCAATTCTCTATGTGCCACACAAAACTAGGATCATTCCCAATCCTCGAAGCCATCTAGTTTAAAGAAAAAGCACTGTAACACATTCATTTCCTATCACATAAGTTGACACCCAAATATCTTAACCAATCATAAGCTTTGAACCCCTTTTGGTTTTGTCACCAATCCTTTTCCCAATCTTAATTTTCTGAGTGAGAGAGGGAGAGAGAGAGAGAGATGTGTGAGAGAGTAATAGAAAAGAGAAAAACTAAAGCTTAAGAACCAAGAAGAAGAACCCCTTGATTGCTCCTCCTTATTGTTATAATCACACCTTGACCCTTCATCTTCCCAACCTTTCAACTTCTTAGGAATACTAACCATCACATCAAAGGGAAATATTCATGCAAGGTATATTTTTCCTCTCAAGTAAAGTTCCCCCCTCCCTAGGGCATTGTAATTTGTTGGTTGTCCCCTTTCTTTCGCTCTAGAATTTTTATTAATAAAAATAAACATTACATCATATAATATAATTTGACATCACAACATTAATGATGGCACCCCAAAGTTATATGTTCTTATTTACATTACAAAATTTGGGGTAATGAAAGGGGTGTCGCACCAGCATGATATCATGCCATGTCTAATACTTTTTTGGGCATCATTAATTTTGGGAGGAAATCTTAATAGTTAGGTCTCAATCTATCGACACTCAACCTTTGATAGCCCAATACCATAATAGCCAAATACATGATACTTGATCTGTGATATCGTCAACTGAAAACTCCTAAACTCCCATTAATTGACATTTGTGTGGGTTCTATGTGCATCAAGGACTTTCCTCGATAAAATCCATTACATCCTCATAATAGTTGAATCGCTAAATGGTTATACCCAATGGTCAAAGGCCTAATAACCCCTTTTGTCTAGGCTCCTGATCACAACTCATGTCAGGAAACATGACCAAGGGCTAAGGGTAAATGACTCTTATTCCTAAAGAATTCCAACTACTCCATTATATAAATTCTCAAAGGTTAAAGGGCAGAACTTTGAGTTCTTGTTAATTTTAGGTATGTTCTATGCTTAGAGCAATTTTTTTCAATTTTCAAAGTGAGCTCCATATCTTTTCCAGATTAGCAATCACATCAGCATTAAAGTAAACTGCAGATAGACCATAAACATAAATTGCAGAAGACAAGCCAAGACAAGAGGACACAAGATGTGGCGCTAGCCAGGGACAAACCCCAATGTGGGGAAACCCTTGATCAATTCTTCTTATATGTTCTTCAATAGTTCAACAGAGAGAGAGATAATACGTTTACAACAGAAGTCAACACTTTGACTTACCTAGATAAGAGCATAAATCATCTCTAAGAAGATGATACATGAGATCAGTTGAAGACATGCTGTTTCAACTGATTCTCCAAGGTGACTCCTTCACCTATCGTTGTGCTGCATTTTGTCATCATGCTGCACCTCACCGTGCTGCACCCATCATCACTATGTTGCATCTCATCATGCTTCATTAAACATGACTGTAGTCTGTACCCATCACTCTACTGCATTATGTGCCATCGCTGCACCATGTTGCCATACTGACCTATGTGCTCGCTGCATTTTGCTTGCTTGTTGTCCCTAGCATGCTTATTGTCCTTTGCATGCTTGCTGTTGCATGCTAGCTGTCCCTTGCATGCTAGCTGTAACATTGCATGCTTGGTGTATTTGCTGCTAAGTACCATACAACTGTCCCAATGTTAGTTAGTTGTCCCTTGCACGCTCTCTCCTTCAGAGATAGATGCTCTAGTTGTTCCCGACAGTTCCAGCAGTTCCCGGTAGTTCTAGCTGTTCTCGGCAGTTCCGGCAGTTCCCGACAGTTCCCGGCAGTTCTCGACAGTTCCGGTAGTTCCCGGTAGTTCCCGGCAGTTCCGGCAGTTTCCGGCAGTTCCCGACAATTCCGGCAGTTCCCAACAGTTCTCGACAATTCCGGCAGTTCTGGCAGTTCCGACAGTTCCTGGCAGTTTTGACAATTCCGACAATTCCAGCAGTTCCCGGTAGTTCCGACAGTTCCCGATTGTTCCCGACAGTTTTGACAGTTCCCGACAGTTCTGTCAGTTCCTGACAGTTCCGGCTGTTCTCGACGGTTCTGGATGTTCCCGGTAGTTCTGGCAGTTCCTGGCAGTTCCGACAATTCTTGACAGTTCCAGCAGTTCCGACAGTTCCGGCTTTTCCCAGTAGTTCCGGCTTCTCCCCTCTAGATTAGGGCAGCCTTATCCCTTAGGATCTCTCCTCCTACTAAAACCCAAAGAAAGTAGAGAGGAAGAGATCCCAAGTGTGTTGAAATGACTTGAAGGCCACCTTTATTTATACTAAAATGTTGAGCACAATGGGGTTTATTTGGTTGCTGGCCGACCTTGACGATTTGTCCCATAACACAAATAAATTCATATCTCCATGAATACTTATCAGAATCGGATGATCTTTAGATCATTCCGACACCTCTCGATGAGAGGGATCCAGGAAAAATATCAGCTTCCATTAATAAGATGACCCACAAGGAGTTTGGCCCTAGTTGCCAATTTTAACATCCTAGCCTGCTCGCACTCCCCCTGGCCACTCGCACAACAACCCAGACTGCGCACTTCCTGTATCTGTATTTTCACACTACCTCTGGGAATTTGTCCCAACAAGTAAATTTGCCTCCTACAACTGCTAGACCAACTCGCTCTGTTTTCGGGATACTGATCCAACCAATGGCAATTGAAATGTGGTCTCTCCGTTAACTCGCATTGGATAAACTAGCTAACTCGCACTACTATTTCATCCTCCTTTTGCAAATAATTTTCCCTCCTCTTCCTGTTTCTCGGACATTGGAAAATACCAAGGAAAACTCCTCTAGACTCCTGCTGCCAAACATCTGTGGAAACCCTTGCCTCTGATGCTTCCCTAGCTTCAACTGTGTCCTTGCTGAATACCTGCAACTGGGTAGTCGAACTGCTCGCAAAATACTCGATCTCTTGATGTCTTTTCTCCAAGCCCTTCGACCTGTTCTTATAATCGCTCGTTGTAGTCTCAACGACCATGATCACATCTCAACCGATGGCTAAGATCAACTTGACTTCATTAATAGAAGCCTCTAGAGCGAAATCGAACTTCTTCAATCAATTCACTTTAACTAACCACTTTTCCTAAGTTAGAATTATGAAATATTTAAATTATGCCCAATTAATTTAATCGAGGCATCTCCAAATCTTTTCTCGTAAAACCTTTATTGGGTTTTGGAGATCTTGTGTTCCTTAGCCTCTTAGACATCATAGAGACTAGAACACCTGTTTGCTGCTACCCCCAAAAACTAACACACTAGAATGAACATAAGCCTTCCAATTGTGATGTAGTATAGGTTGGCATCCGCCTCACTCTTAGTGAAGCCTGATCCCTAAAGTTAACTGTCAATGCGAGTATACCATGCTCTTGGAGCCTACTTGAGCCTGTAAAGAGCTCTCTTTAGCAAACAAACATGAGTGTCTCTGCTGAAAGTCTCAAACCCCTTTGGATGCTCCATATAAATCTCTTTCTCAACCACCCCTTTGAGGAATGTTGTCTTCATGTCCATCTGGTGGATCTTCCACCCCATATGAGTTGCAAGAGCCAGAATTGTCCTAATGGATGAATAACAAGCCACTGGGGCAAACGTCTCAGAATAGTCGATGCCCTCAACCTGTGAGAAGCCCTTGGCCACAAACTTGGCCTTGTACTTCTCTACACTCACAACTGCTCCATGCTTCACCTTGTACAACTAGCCTGAGTGTTAGTTTTTGAGTTTTGTAGCAACAAACATGTGTTCTAGTCTCAGTTTGTGTCTAAGAGGCTAAGGAACGTGATATCTTCAAAACCTAGAAAAGGTTTCACGAGAAATGACTTGGAGACGCCTTAATTAAATTAATTAGCCAATAATTAAAAAGTTCCTAAGTATAACTTAGGAAAATTGGTTAATTAAAGGTAATTAATTAAGGAAGCTCGATTTTTCTCTAGAGGCTTTTATTGATGAAGTCAAATTGATCTTAGCCATTGGTTGAGATGTAATCATGGCCGTTGAGGCTCCAACGAGAGATTATAAGAGCAGGTCAAAGGGATTGGAGAAAACACAAAAACAATTAATGAGATGAACAATTCAACTACCTAGTTGCAGGTATTTAGCAAGGGCGCAGTTGAAGCTAGGGAAAACATCGAAGCGAGGATGTCAGCAAAGATTTGGGAGCAGGAGTCTGGAGAGATTCCTAGTGATTTTCCAGTGTCAGAGAGGTAGGAAAAGGGAGGCTGAATTATTTGCAGAGGAGATTGTATTTAGCAAGTGTGAGTTGGTAGTAGACAGTGTGAGTGGCAGAGGAGCTCGTCTAGTGAGCCAGAGGCCAGATCTATCATCCAGAGGTAGAGCGAGTAGACCAAGAGCAAGTCCAGGAGGTAGGACGACTTGCTGGGACTCAATAGGATGTTCTAGAGGCTGAATGAATTTTTGGAGGTAGCCATATGCATTTCCAGCCAGGTAGTGTGAATAGCCAAGAAGTGTGACTTGCGAGAGAGAGGCAAGATCCAATTGCAGAGGGAGATAATTAATCTTCAGTATGTTTTTCCAGTTGAGATCAATATTAGTCGGAGGATTGCTAGTGAAAGATAACTAGTTTATTGTACTCTCAAATCGCTGAAGAATAATAATAAAACCCTCATCTGCTGGGTTGATTTTCCCTTCAGGGTTTTTCCAGGTACATTTATCCAAAAAAAACAATGTTATATTTTGTGCATGTGCATCTATTTCTCAGTTTCGTATTTTATGTTTCCGTAGCGTTTTATTGTGAAGAATGCAATAGTGAATTTATTCTTATTTTTTGAATAATAATGCAGAAGACAAATAAACTGCTAACAATTAGGAGATAAATATCCAATTGTTGCATTCAAGGAATTTTCACATGGTATAAGAGCAACAAAGATCAGATAAGAGGCTCTAGAAGTGAGATTGTGCAGTTTAGAGGGAGATCTGAAGCACAAAAGTCTAGATCTGTGCAGACCTAGCCAGGTAGTGCAAATTGTAGGAGAGGAAGGAGATCAATTTCCAGTCTAGGTCGGAGGAAAAGTTCGATTTGTCTAAAAGCGGTAGCAATGGGAAATGTGGTTGCTGGAAAGGGCTTCCAACAAGCAGATCAGTTATTTCGCAGAGTAGATCTAACACAGTGATTTTGCAGTAATGGTTTTGCAGCATCAAATAAGTGCAAGGCAAGGAAGAGAAAAGCACACGAAGAATTATACCCAAGACTTTTCCAGTGTATTTGAGTTTCCCAGATTTTCCAGTATGCCCGCAGAGAGATTCAACATTCGAGATGCTACAGATTTTTCATCCAGATTGGAAGGTGAATTTGCTCAGATAGCTTGCCTCTCTAGCTCGAATTCATAGGTGTTTGGTATATAGACAGTGGAGCATCAACACACATGACAGGAGTTAGAGACTACTCCAATTATAGGGAGGAGCAGATGGACTTCCAGATCTAGATGGGAAACAAATCTAATTGTACTCCAGTCGGGAGAGGTACCATCGAGATTCAGAGGGAGTCAGGAGCAAGCACCAGTTTTACAGACGTGTTGCATGTGCCAGGGTTAGGTATGAACCCAATTTCAGTCTCAAAACTACAAGACAATGGATATAATGTTGGTGTTCATCAAACGCTGGAATTGGAAGAAGGTGAAGCAGATTGGGGTTCGAAGTAATAGGTTATATAAGTTGCAGCTTGATTCTCCAAACGCATTAGTCAGCAACACTGTTAAGATTAGGTATGTTCTATGCTAGAGCAATTTATTTAAATTTTCATAGTTAGCAATCACATCAGCATTACGATAAACTGCAGATAGAACATAAATA
>APFE031038585.1:17865-61161 GCA_000404065.3 Pinus taeda
TTGATCAAATCTTCTTTTATCTTCAAAGTTCAGCAGAGAAAGAGAGAGAGAGAGAGTACATTTACAACAGAAGTCAACACTTTGACTTATCTAGATCTAGCATAGATCATTTTGTATAATGATGAGATCAGTTGAAGACATTCTGCTTCAACTGATTCTCAAGGTAACTCCTTCACCTATCATCACGTTGCATCTCGTCCATTTGCTGCACCTTACTGTGTAGCACCATCATGCTGCTCATGCTCCCATCATTATGCTGCCCATACATCCCATCATTATGCTGCCCATACATCATGCTGTTGAGACTGTGTCCTTTCACTAGTCTGCCAAGGATCACAACCTATTTCGATATCAGAGTTATGCCAGGACTTCTAACATAATCTTGGTTGATCCAAGAGAATAGATCTACCGCAGCTGTTCATTGAGTTTGGGCTGCTACAGAGATGCTTCAATCAAGATCACCATCAAACCGAGATAAGGTTGACTGTACCTAATAATTAGTCAAGGTGCACTCAATGCCTTTAGACCCCAAAGTGCCCTAATACAATTACGAATCCATTTCTTTTACATATGCGGAAATTCCAGAGAGAAGATGTAAGGTCTGTTCCTTCCTTGCGGATTTGACTTATGCGTCAATTTGAACAACGTATAATTATTTCCATGATCTGTGGGTAAATATCTCCATGAATAGCGTGTTAATTCCTCTCTGAACAGCGTGTTAATTTCTTTGGACAGCGTATTAATTTCTCCATGAAAAACAGCGTTGAACTGTGTATAACTCTGACTATGACTTTCGTTCCATGAGTAGCGTATGTATCTGTGATTGAACAACGTATGACCAGCAAGTATATATGTGCCTTTGCCTATGGATATATATATGCCTTGCTGCGTTTTTGCCTGCATATATAATTATATTGCTGCGGATAGGTCACAGCGTATCACTGTCAGCATACATTGTTCTTTGATCAGCATCAACCAGCATATACATACATCGTATCACCCCAGCACATGAACTCACATATTGCGTATAAGAGTTGTGCTGTCGGATCCATTATAGATTAGGGCCTGCGTGGATATCTGACTTCTGGACAGCGTGTATCATGACACCCCAGCGTATATGTGATTGCGTATAAGAGTTGTGCTGCCAGATCCACTATAGATTAGGGCCTGTGTGCCTCGTATCCGACTCTGTCTGCTGCTCATCCTCATATGCCTGCAGCTTCCTACGGTTAGGGCATCACCCTTGGGCAAGCGTATCTTTTGGTTCTCTCCTTCCAAAAACCCAGACGTGGAGAGGAGATCACCTCAAGAATACATGTCCAAAATGACTTCAAATTCTCACCAATTTATACTAAAAGTTGGATGATGAATAGACACGTCTATTGGGCTTCTGAGCCTACTCAAGTGCTGGTCGGCTTGATAAATGAACAAAATAAATTCATATCTCCATAAATACTTATCGGAATTGGATGATCTTTGGATCAATCCTACACCTCTCGACGAGAGGGATCCAATAAAAATATCAGCTGCCATAAATAAGCCGACCCATATGGAGTTTGGCCCTAGTTGCCAATTTAACAAACACCAATAGCAATAGGAGAGACTTGAATGAATTATGGCATAGGAGAATGGGTCATCTACACCATGGAGCACTGAGGATGCTCAAGGAGATAGCGATAAATGTTCTAGAATTAAGCACGAAACACGATGATATGTGCAGAGGGTGCGTACTTGGGAAATACGCTAAGGCAACATTCCCAAGAAGTGACAATAGATCAGATGGGCTATTGTAGCTTGTACATTCAGACATTTGCGGCCCAGTGTCCACCAAATATCTCATAGGGTATGAGTACTTTGTCGCCTTCATAGATTACTACTCTAGGAAGACTTGGATTTAGTGTTTAAAGACCAAGGACGAGGTCTTCAGTCGGTTCCAAGAGTTTAAAGCTCTAGTGGAGAACCTGGTAGAGGAAAAGATCAAGGTACTTCACACAGATAACGAAGGAGAGTATACAGACAGTGACTTCACTAATACCTGTGCGAAGGAGGGCATCAGGAGAGAGTGGACAACTCCATACAATCCACAGTAGAATATGGAGTAACAGAGCGGAAAAACAAGAGTATCGTTGGGGTAGCAAAGGCTATGTTATATGACCAGGACTTCCCAAGTTTCTATGGGCAGAGATGTGTAGCACATCGGTGTACATCCAAAACAAGGTTCCTCACAGGGCGTTGGGGAAGTCAACACACGAGGAGGTTTTCTCATAGAAGAAACCAGAGCTCAACCACTTTAGAATCTTTGGTAGTATAGCATACTACCATGTTCTAGATGAAAAATGCACTAAATTGGATCAAACTGCAGAGAAGGGGTACTTCGTTTGGTATAGTGAAACCTCAAAGGCATACAAGATCTACATTCCTAGCAGTAGGAGGATTATCGTGAGATGAGACGTGAAGTTCATGGAGGAGAGGGCCTTCAAAAGGTCTCGCGAGATGCTGGCAGGTGATTAGAGTGAGCTAGCAGAATCTCCATTAGTCTAGCAATAGGGACAACTGCAGGGACAATCATAGGGTTCTAGTATAGTTACTGGTACAAGCACTAGCGCAGGTGCACAGGATCCAATGAGTTTGTAATAGATGGAGCAGCAGAGGCAAGATGAGGGGTTGGTCGAAACACCCACCACTAGCGATCAAAACAGTAGAGAAGTTTGTCAAACACTGAAGGACGCACAGGAGTTTATGGGGGCTCCTAGGATAGGCAAGAGAGAACACACACAACCAAACATGTACCAAGCATTGGTGGCACAGGTTGTTGAACCTTTCATTTATGAGGAGGTTGTACAACATCAAGTGTGGCAGGATGCCATGGTGGAGTATAGCTCCATCCTAACAAACGATGTATGGGAGGTAGTGCCTAGACCTGTGGATAGGTCAGTTGTGGGCTCTCGATGGTCTATAAGATCAAGTATGCTGCAGATGGTAGGGTGGAGAAGTACAAGGCTAGGTTTGTGGCAAAGGGGTATGCGTAGAAGGAAGGTATAGACTATGAGGAGACCTTCCCCTCAATTGCTAGATATACTTCCATCCAGTCAGTGATATCTCTAGCAGCACAGATGGGATGGTAGATTCACTAGATGGACATCAAGACAACATTCTTGAACGGGGTGATAAAGGAGGAGGTATATAGAACAACTAGAGGGCTTCGAGTCACATGAGAGGGGCGCACATGTGTGTAGACTGAAGAGAGCGCTATACGGGCTCAAATAGGCTCCCAGGGCATGGTATGGTTGGATTGACAGCTACTTGCAACAAATGGGATTCGTGAAGAGTGATGCGGATCCCAGCCTTTACTATCTGATGGTAGAGGGTGAGTTGCTCATCCTAGTGTTATATGTGGATGACCTCTTTCTAACAGGGTCATTAGGGCTCATAAAGGACTGCAAAAGGAACTTGGCAACAAAATTTGACATGTAGGATTTGGGATTAATGCATTACTTCCTAGGCTTGGAGGTACGGCAGAGGGACGGGGAGATCTTCCTTGGTCAAGGGAGGTATACTACAAAGATCCTGAAGAGGTTTAGGATGCAGGATTGTAGGCATATGTCCACGCCTATGATTACTAACTGGAGGAAGATAGATGCATCGGAGGACGAGGATGTTGACCCAACCTTGTATAGACAACTCATCGGTTCACTCATGTATCTAGTCACCGTGCCAAACATCTATTTCACGGTCAACATTCTCAGTTAGTTTATGGTGGGACCTAAGAGGGTGCATCGGATATCGACGAGACATATATTCAGTACTTACATGGTATAGTCGAGTATGGGTTGAGGTATGCTCGAGGAGATGGTGTTAGGTTATGTGGTTATATAGATGCAGACTGGGCAAGCAGTGCAATGGATCAGAAAAGCACCTCAGATTGTTGCTTCAGTGTTGGATCAGGGGTTGTGTCTTGGTGCAGCAGGAAGCGGAAGTCCGTGGCCCTAAGTTCTGCAGAGGCAATATACATGGCAGCTGGCATGGCCACATGCGAAGCTATATGGCTTCGGAAGCTGCTAGTGAGTTTATTTGGTCAGAAGATGGAGGCGACCAATATCTACATGATAATCAGAGTTGCATGAGGGTCTTTGAGAATTCAATGTTCCTTGATAGGTCGAAGCATATCGACATACGATACCACTTCAGCAGAGATTGTGTGCAGCGTGGATCAGTTCAACTATAACATGTTCCCATAGAGCAGTAGGTTGCTGATATACTCATGAAGGCCCTCAGGAGGGCCAAGTTCATCTATTTTAGAGAACAGACAGGTATAGTGGGGAACACCTTCCTTGCTAAGAGGGAGTGTTAGTTTTTGAGTTTGTTTGCAACGAACAGGTGCTTTAGTCTCAGTTTGTGTCTAAGAGGCCAAGGAAAACAAGATCTCCAAAATCCTGAAAAGGTTTCATAAGAACTGACTTGGAGACACCTTAATTAAATTAATTAGTCAATAATTAAAAAGTTCTTAAGTCTAACTTAGGAAAAATGGTTAATTAAAGGTAATTAATTAAGGAAGTTCAGTTTTGCTCTAGAGGCTTCTATTGATGAAGTCAAATTGATCTTAGCCGTCGGTTGAGATGTAATCGTGGCTGTTGAGACTCCACGAGAGATTATAAGAGCAGGTCGAAGGGATTGGCGAAGACATAGAAAACAATTAATGAGTTGAGCAGTTCGACTACCCAATTGTAGATATTCAACAAGGGCACAGTTGAAGCTAGGGAAAGCATCAAAGCGAAGGTTTCAACAGAGATTTGGGAGCAGGAGCCTGAAGAGATTCCTATTCATTTTCTAGCGTTAGAGGTAGGAAAAGGGACGCTGAATTATTTGCAGAGGAGGTTGTATTCAGCCAGTGCGAGTTGCCAGTAGACATTGCAAGTGGCAGAGGAGCTTGTTCAGTGAGCCAGAGGCTGGATCTATCATCCAGAGGCAAAATGAGTAGGCTAGGAGTAGTCCAAGAGGCAGGACAACTTGCTGGGAGGAGGTTCCAGAGGCTGAACGAATTTTTGGAGGCAGCCGTACGCATTTCCAACCAGGTAGTGCGAATAGCCAGGAAGTGCGAGTTGTCGAGAGAGAGGCAATATCCAGATGTAGAGGGAGATAATTAATCTTCAACATATTTTTCCAGTTGAGATCAGTATTAGCTAGAGATTTGCTAGTGAAAGGCAACCAATTTATTGTACTCTCAAATTGCTAAAGATTAATAATAAAACCCTAATCTGTTGCACGGGTTTTCCCTTCGGGGTTTTTCCAAGGACATTTGTCCAAAAACAATGGTGTTCTATTTTGTGTGTGCATTTATTTCTTATTTCCGTATTTATATTTCCATGGCGTTTTTATTATGAAGAATGCAATAGTGAATTTATTGCTATTATTCGAATAGTAATTCAGAAGACAAATAAATTGCTAACAGTTAGGAGATAAATATCTAGTTGTTGCATTCAAGGAATTTTCATAGTGAGCCTATCATTGATTTTCCCTTTGGCTGTGGTACAATCTACCAAACATGGTTCTTCATGATGGAGGAATATTCCTCCACCATGGCATCTCGCCAAACGTGTTGAGACGCCGCCTCCTCATAATAAGAAGGCTCCATGTCCAACAACTCAGTCATCAACGCCATATATTTGGTGTATCTCTGTGGTTGCTTGCTTTCCCTGAACATAGAGCTAGGAGTCTCAACTCGCTCATGGGCCTCTTGAATCAACCTCTCGACCCACTTGGATCTCTTCCTCCTTGTGCGGGGAGTCACTCACTGAGTCGCTGCCTCCACTTGTCCCGGTCTCTCCTCCTCATCCTACAATTACTCTTGGTCATCTTGTTATGCAGCTCGCTGGCCACTCGGCTGAGACTCAATATGTGATACTGGCTGAGGTTCCTGCTTGGGAGCGAATAGCTCCTCCTTAAGTATGCCAACCTGCTCTTGCTCCAAGGATTCCCTTAGAGCTCTGTCCTCCTCAAACCTCACGTCCTACTTGATAACTGTCTTCTTGACTGATGGTATATACACCTTGTATGCCTGAGATGTCTCACTATAACCCACGAAAATTCCCTTTTCATCTATGGGCTCCAGCTTCTTCCTGCTCTCTTTGGACACATGGCAGTAAAATTTTGTCCCAAAGATGCGGAAGTGAGAATCATCAAGCTTCTTGCTTGTGAAAGCCTCCTTCAATGTAGCTCGTCGAAGCACTCTATGTGGACTCTTGTTCTCTAGAAACACTGCAGCATTGCATGCCTCTGCCCACAAGAACATGGGTAGCCCTTGGTCATGCAACATGGCCTTGGCCGCTCCAACTATGCTGTACTTCTACCTCTCAGCCACCCCATTTTGCTGAGGGTTATGGGGAGCTTTATGCTCTCTCCTAATGCCCTCCTTGGCACGCACGTCCCTGAAGGCATTGGAGACATATTCCTCGCCATTGTCACTCCTCAATGCTTTGATCTTCTTCTCGGTCTAGTTTTCTATCAAGGCTTTAAACTCCATGAACTTGGAGAAGACCTTCTCCTTCTTCATAAAGAAGATCCATGTTTTCCTAGAATAGTTATCTATGAAAGTGACATAGTACTCGTGTCTCATGAGGGATGGAGAAGAGAAGGGCCCACATACTTCTGTATGTACCATCTCCAAAATCCCTTTGGCTCTGTTGTTTCGGCCTGAAAATATGACTTGGCATACTTTCCAAGTGTGCACCCCTTGCACACATCATGCTGGTCAACTGTGCACTGTGGTAGTCCTGTGCCTATCTGCTGAAGGATCTCCAACGCCCCATAATGCAAATGCCCCATGCCTCAGTGCCAAAAGCTCCCCCACATCTTTGCCATGCTCATGCCCTGCCTTGCTGCTCAAGGTCGCGTCTGTCTCAACTTGTAGCCTGTAAAGATTCTTCATCGTCACACCAATTTGCTTTACAAATCCAGAAGCTAAGTGCGTGAGGTAAGCCTTACCTTTGCTAAAGATGACATCATAAACCTTGACCACTAGGGTAGCGACAAGAACAAGGTTCTTCTTAAGGCTTGGAACATAGAGGACATCCTTGAGATGGAGAGAGCAACCAGACTCCCTCTCAAAACTGACAGTACCTACTCACCTAGTCATGTACTTGCCATCACCTCTTAGCTCAATGTGAAATTGCATGTCCTTCTCCTTCAACTGGCATAAATAGTCCTTGTTCTCAGTCATGTGGAAGGATGCTCCAGAATCAATGTACCATATGCTACTGCCTACTGAGTTTTCCTAATGAGAAATCTTTGTCGAACTGAGAAGAAAACACATCTGCCTCAACTGATGTAGCCACATGGTCCTTACTGGACCCCTTCTTCCTGTTAGGACACTTAGTAGCATAGTGCCCGAATTGATGGCTATGGAAGCATTTGATCTTGCTTACTACCTCAACTGATGTAGCCACATGGTCCTTATTGGACCCCTTCTTCCTGTTAGGACACTTAGTAGCATAGTGCCCGAATTGATGGCAATGGATGCATTTGATCTTGCGTAGGTATTTCTTCTTCTTCTACCCCTTTTGACTGGACTCGACCTTTCCTTGGCTCTTTTTTCTCTTGGATTGGTGTTAATTTTTAGGATAACATGTTCTTATCATGAGACAGTTACTTCAAAGATCCATATAGCCCAATTTTCATTAGCAATATCATAAGACATTATTATCAAGACTGTAACTGAAGAAAGGACATGGACAAGAGATGTAGAAGACAAGCCAAGACAAGAGTACACATGGATATGGCTCAAGCCAGGGAATAACCCCAAGATGGGGAAAACCCTTGATCAAATCTTCTTATTATTAATATCGAACGTTTAGCAGAGAGAGAAAGTACAAAAACTTAAAGTCAAAATGACTTGACAATAATAAGATCCAACCTTAGACAAGAAGATGGCTCAGAAGGCTATCATTCCAGCACTTAGTTATCTGTAAATACCCATGGTTTGGTTAGGGCTTCTTACAATACACAAATGTCTTGCTTAACTGATTCAAAACACCTCCTTTAAGCGTGATTTATCCAGGCATACTAGGAGCCCCCCTTCGCTGGTTACTAGGGTTGATATGAGATAGACTAAGCCCTTAAAACCCTCCTGAAGATAGTGACATATCTGAGCAGTTTTGTGACCTCAGAACGAGCTTATTTAGGCCTATGATTTAACTGAACCAAACCTCAAGAGTTGCGGCCTTCCTGCACAAGATGAACCTCATGCAAGACAACCCTAAACTGTCTTCCAAACAATCCTCTGATCCACGACTACCTTCATGATGGATTTCGGCCAGCAAAGGATGGTGAGAACTGCCCAAAATTTCCTTTATGTCCTGTGACTTAATTGACAGAAGCACCTCGACCTTGATGTAGAAGAGAGAGATCCAAAAAAACAACTAGCCCTTTATCCTCCTTCAAAAGCTCGACTATTTTAGACAAAAATGAAGCCCTTTCGATGTGCGAAATGAGGGAGACGACACTCCAATATATACAATTCGTTTTGGTCAAGAGACGTGACTATTGGGCTTATTGAGCCGACATTTAGGTGAGGCTAACCTTGCAAATTTTACATGGGAGAAACATAAATTCAAAATCATACTTCTCCTTAGCCAAATTTGATGATCTTTATATTGATTTTGGTCCTCTCGAAAAGAGGAATTCAATGGAATGATTATCTCCCTCAACCGAGCTGGCCAAAGTGGAGTTTGGCCCTAGTTGCCACATTTAACACTCCCTCTCAACTAGGGAGAATTCCACCTATCAAGTATGCCATCCTGTCGACCTAAACCATCCCCGTATCTCATCTCTGGTCTGCTTTGCTGAACACTGATATGAATAATAAAGAAGAATCGATGGAGAGTGAGTCACAAGACCTTGCCACTCTCCATTGACAAAAGTCAGTCCATATAACCAAAGAGTAAACTTCAATCATGTGATCAAGTTGAAGAACACCATGCATCCTAGACATAGGGAGTACGACAATACACGATGCGTCCATCGGTAGTGCTATGGTCCCAAACCAATTTTCCCAACTCATTGGTCAGATGAGAGGTACTTCCCATGTGACCCGAACTACATGGGTGGGATGATGCAAGAACATCAACAGGGAAAGAATATATCACATCCTGCTCACGACCACATGTAGGGAAAGGAGAAACCACATCCTACAAACACATATCATAATCACACGTAGGAAAAGGATGAACCACTAACTACAGTTACACATCACAATCATCATAGGGAAAGGATGAACCACCTCCTACAGGCATACAAAACACTGAGAGTAGGGAAATGATGAACCACGTCCTACACGCATGCAAATCAACAATAGTAGGAAGGATCCTAGATGTGAGGAAAGGATGAACCACACACCACCAACATGTCAACCATAGATCGTAGGGAATGAGCGTCCTACATGTGGGGAAAGGATGAACCACGTCCCACGGACATGTCAATAGATGCCTATATGCATTTCTTACTGGGGCATCCGCAGGAGAAGCTGAACCACTCATCCCGCTCATATGCCACAAGAGAAGGTGAACCACTCATCCTATGCATATGTCATCAACAGTAGGGGAAGGTGAACCACTCACCCTACATACATGTGTCCGCAATCGTAGGGGAAGGTGAACCACTCACCCTACGCATATGTCAACCATCATGGGGTATCACAGGGGAAGGTGAACCACTCATCCTGTATACAACACACCAATAGGGGAAGGTGAACCACTCACCCTATGGTCGCTAATAGCTCAAAAAGTACCCCAAGCCCCTAGGAGCTCCCAGAGCTCAATATTCAACCAAGGATCCCTTCATAAAGGAAATAGTGCCAAACCGCTTTCTGAAAGATCAAGATTAGATCTTGACGATGATATTGATAATCGGATTGCTAATGAGAGCCTCACCCAGCAGCATATAGACAAATACAGATCTTTCTACAGACATATTGGTTTACAGCAGAGATCGTACTTAGCAATCCTCTGCTTCTTGCATATCTTGATGAAGAAAATATTTAAATGTACTTACTTCCTCTTACTTAGGGAGACCACAAGCCTAAGCTTGTCTTACGAAAGTGCACAGTGTCCATCTGGCAGCCTGCTCATCATAAGATCCATGACATAATACCATTTAATATGTGAAATACTGGATTCTCTGAATCCTACTCTGAACAAAGGCGTGATCAAATGGCTTACTGAAGAGCTAACTCAAATGACTTCATAGTAAGACAGGCTTACTACTTTATGCATTCAGTCTAAACAAGCTTCCAAACTTCAGTCGTTCATGAAATAAGATGAATTATAGCATCTTACTTTTCATCATACTGTGCTTCAGCAATTTTGATAGTGTACCTCAGAGCACATGCAATATGTTTTGATCAACAACATCTCCTTAAAGCTAAGGAAGACATCAACTCCCTCTGAATCATAGCTCCCTCTGAATATTTAAAGGAAACCTGGCCCATCGAGACATTTGCAACTGGTTGTTAGTCCTTATGGACAAATAATCAATGGGCAAGAGGAGGTATTAATTCATTCGACCGTTTTTGTATGAAGAGGAGCTTGACACATAACTTTTCCCAGTTTTCTGAAATACTCCTATTCCCTTTGATCTTCCAGAAGATATGGTCGAAAAAGGGTGGTGGAAGGCTGTCATCAACTATTGCTTAGGCATTATCATAGAAAAAGGACAAGATCTCTGCAACCATCTCCTTTTCTCGGTCAAACCTGTAAACATAATGGTGATGGCTTGAACAATATCAGAAGAAAATATTTTACATCACATCTGATTCTGTACTTCATGGATGAGGGCCTGTAATGGGATGCCAAGTTCTTGATTTCAAGAAAGAATATTCCTAAGGTACTTCTTCCTTTTCCAAGATGCCAAAGTCTAAGATACGGCGTATAAGAACTGAGTATGCAGGTGCATACATACTGTTAACCATCCTCAACAGAGTTCTAGCTGATCGATAAGATATATTGAATCATTACTTACTGCCATCAATCACTGTAGTTATATATCTTACTGTAAACCTTAACCTAAGACATCTTTGATGAACCTTTAGACTCTTTCACAAACCACCAGTTAGTACAAGTATTCTCTACAACCAATTAGTCACCTTTTCTTATATTTAGAGGCTCCACAAAACTGATTTCAATAATATCGATCAGCAAAAATCTCAACTATGATATAGCTCTTCACAAGATCTGTATTAGTAGCCAAATATTTTTGACATGTATAATTGTAACTGCAAAGTCTCTCTCCTTTTTGCTCATCCTTCTTGACAAGTGAAACAAGCTCCTGAAGATAATGTTCAGGGTTTCTGCTATCCTTAGTCTTCCTTGGGCTCCTTCAGAAATTCATCAGTCAGAATAATTCTTCAACACTTCAGCAATGCCCAAAACATGTTATTGTTTACAGAATCCTTTACAATCTGTGAGATTGGCAGCAATGTCTCAGGTTATACAGAAGCTTGCAATAAACAACACATCAGAAACCATGGTACTAAAGATGAGCCTCCAGGTTATGAGAAAGTGTTGCAAACAATGATATGTCTTCACAATATAATTTGTTAAGAGATCTGCATCAGTATCGTGATTTAAGACCCATCTTAGTATAAGGAGATGACCAACAGTGCCCAGACTCCGAGATCAACCTTGAGATCCTTGTATACACTATATGAAATGACAAGAGACCTTTTTCATACTAGCGCAGCCTTATTCTTCAGATTTGGTTGGTGTTGAAAGGTTTTACTGAAATAGCAAAGTGCTGTCCAATTATGTAGGCCAAAACCTTGGAGACTTCAGGACCTCCGGTTTAGATCAGTTGTATAGTTAAAACTATGCTACAAATTATGGTGAAATTTTGTCCCTTCAAAAGATTGTGATCTAGTCCTCCAAACGCAGCATCAATATAAGCTTCTAAAACTCGCTTACCCACAGAAACATATCTCAGGAGCCTTGCATAAACTGTAGGAGATATGTTACATGAAACTTCTATTAATTACAGCGAATTGCTCTACAGGAAACTCATATTGCACAGAATTTTACACATCTAATCCTAGGTGCAATTTCTTCTCAGAAATCACGCTGCAAGGATATCTCAGGATCTGCAATTCTGTGTTGGACGGTTACTTCAAGATGGCTGCAAATATAAAATAAAGATCACTTTGCAAACAATTAGTTTACACCGCTTCAGATTCAGTCTTCTGTGCATCAATTTTCTTTACAATTGTCACACAGATGAGACTTAGGAGAGGCGGAAGACTTTCGAGTTGCTGCTTCAGTTTGATACCTGCAAGTGGATAAGAAACCCACGAAACCCTTATCAAAAATATAAAAGTCTGAGACAAATAATTTGTTCCATGGGTCCGCTTCAGAGATGAGATCACGATGCCATAGTTTGAGAGATAATGCGATGCCATATGATGTTGCAGTAGCCATGCCATTCAAATATACAGAGAGCAACAATATCATTCATAGCCACAACAATGATGCCAATGATACCATTACAATGCAACATATATCTTTGATGCCATGCAGAGAACCATACATATAACTATGCAGGAGTTCCATACAAAGAATGTAGAGGAACCAATAGAACTAATGCCAACCATATCGCATATCATGCTAATCAGATTGCAGATATGTCATATAATTATATATAATGCCAATCATATCACAGAGTGCCATGATGTCGATCATAATGCAGAGGTAGGATATCGTTTTATGAAAGAGACTGAGCGAGAGACTGTAATAGGTTACAGTGATGCAGAGTCTCTGATTAGTGAATCGAGATCATAAAGTAATACTTTGCCATACATATCTATTGTAATGAGGACATTCCAGAACATGATCATTAACTTACTAAATGCAGAGATATGGGACCAGACGCAGGGATACAAGACATGTGCCATAGTGCCATAGGTGAAGGTAAGAGTCTCTGATTAGTGAATTGATATCATAAAGTAATACTCTGCCATACATATCTATTATAGTGAGGACATTCCAGAACGGAATGCCTGCTCCTTCCATGAGTTCCTGGATGCTGCCATCTTCACCAAACTTGCCATGAATCAATGGAAAAGACAGTGGAGAGAGCAAGGTGAACTCAGAGAGTGATTTGAAACCCTGAGCTTAGACTGTCAAGCTGGAAATCAAAATCTGTTGGGGAGTTTGAATACATCTGTGCAGAAGATATCACATAAGCACTGAGTTGACTCATAAAAGATATACTTCTCTTGATCCTGTGATACTGTCATGCAGTCTCTGAGCTATCCAAGCGAAGATGCCATTTGCTTCATACAAGCCTTAAAAAATTCATTATCAAAAGACTGATTGATCTGTCTTTTGCTTGGGCTTGACTTCTCCTAGCTCTGAAACCATGTTAATTTTTAGGATAACATTTTATTATCATGAGACAGTTATTTCAGAGATCCATACAGCCCAATTTTCGTTAGCAATATCATAAGACATTATTATCAAGACTGTAATTGAAGAAAGGACGTAGAATAGAGATGCAGAAGACAAGCCAAGACAAGAGTATAGATGGATATGGCTCAAGCCAGGGAAAAACCCCTGACCAAATCTTCTTATTATTGATATCGAATGTTCAGTAGAGAGAGAAAGTACAATAACTTAAAGTCAAGATGACTTGACAATAATAAGATCCAACCTTAGACAAGAAGATGGCTCAGAAGGCAGTCATTCCAGCACTTAGTTATCTGTAGATATCCATGGTCTGGTTAGGGCTTCTTACACTACACAACTGTCTTGCTTAACTGATTCAAAACACCTCCTTTAAGTGTGGTTTATCCAGGCATACTAGGAGATCCACTTCGCTGGTTATTAGGGTTGATATGAGATAGATTAAGCCCTCGAAACCCTCCTGAAGATAGTGACATATCTGAGCAGTCTTGTGATCTCAGAACAAGCTCATTTAGGCCTGCGATTTAACTGAACCAAACCTCAGGAGCTGCGGCTTTCCTGCACAAGATGAACCTCATACAAGACAACCCTAAACTGTCTTCCAAACAATCCTCTGATCCACGACTACCTTCATGATGGATTTCGGCCAGCAAAGGATGGTGAGAACTGCTCAAAATTTCCTTTATGTCCTGCGGCTTACTTGACAGAAGCATCTTGACCTTGATGTAGAAGAGAGAGACCCAAAAACAACTAGCCCTTTATCCTTCTTCAAAAGCTTGATTATTTCAGGCAAAAATGAAGCCCTTTCGATGTGTGAAATGAGGGAGATGACACTCCAATATATACAATTCGTTGTGGTCAAGAGACATGACTATTGGGCTTATTGAGCCGACATTTAGGTGAGGCCGACCTTGCAAATTTTACATGGGAGAAACATAAATTCAAAATCATACTTCTCCTTAGCCAAATTTGATGATCTTTATATCGATTTTGGTCCTCTCGAAAAGAGGAATTCAATGGAATGATTATCTCCCTCAACTGAGCTCGCCAAAGTGGAATTTGGCCCTAGTTGCGAAATTTAACAATTTGCTACCTTTACCTGCTGATATTCCAACTCTTGTCCCTCTTTGGATTTCTTCTTGGATGCAGTCTGACCACAACCTTTCCTAGTTGGGAAGATTCTCTTTGTCACTGATTGCATCCTGGCAATTCTCCCAAGACTTATGATGTCCTAGAAGTGCAAGACTCATAAGTTAATTGTCTGCTACAGTCTCGCCCACTCTAGCAAGCTCATCCGAACTTGAATGAACTTGGAGAGGTATGTAATGATTCAGATATTTCTTAGCTTGTCCTTCAATGCAAGCTTCCTAGCATCACTAGAACCTTGATACAAATCAAAGATGACTTTCCACATCTTGTATGTTGTCTTCTTCCCATGGAGATGATGGAAAATATGGTCTTTGATCCCCTAAAGAATGATCCTCCTGGCCTTGGTGTCATTCTTGTTATGTTGGATCAACTGTTGGGGATCTACGGATGGAACTATTTGATTCGCCACAAATTCTAGCACCCCATTATCTTCCAACACCACTGAGATCTGCTCCCTCCACGCACAGAAGTTAGAGGCATGATCTGCCCTTAGTCCTTGGAACAACATCTTGCTATCCAAAAACTGCTCTTTAAAACTCTAGCGCAAGCCTTCAACATGAATTGCGCTCTTCACTGATTGATCAAATTTGGTGTTGGTCTTTATGAAAATCTCCGCTTTGATACCATGCTAATTTTCTTGAAACTCTGCAATTACTTAGATGAATTACTGAAAACAAGGCAATTGAAAATTGAAACCAAATTTACTTTCAGCAAGATACAAAGTTTCTTAACATTCTATGAGCAGCGGAAAAACACCAGAGATAAAAAAGCATGCACACAAAATTGACACACTTGTTTTACTGAGGAAACCCAAAAGGGAAAACCTGCTTTCTTTGTTGTATTTTGTTGATTGTTCTTGAGCAATTGGATCTATTACAATTCATGATGCTACTGCAGCCAACAATCTGTCTCTGAGAAATAGTCTTGACCTGCCCTGAGAATCCCTAATCCTTGCCCTACAATCCGTGCTTACTTGGCCTCTATTTACTTGCACACTAGCTCTTGTTTGTTGAAGAATGTAACTAGTATCGGTATTTATAATTGTACTTGAGTCATGATGTAGTATAGTTGTCAAAATATATTTATTATTATTTAAATTGACTTATTAAAGCATGAGTTTCATGCTTGGGTCAATGGTTCATAGGTCATATGTTAATTTTAGATATGTTCTATGTTTAGAGCAATCTATTTGAATTTTCACAGTTAGCTCAATATCTTTTCCATATTAGCAATCACATCATCATAATAGTAAATTGCAGATAGAACATAAACACAAATCGGAAAAGACAAGCCAAGGCAAGAGGACACAAGACGTGGTGCTAGCTAGGGACAAACCCCAATGTGGGGAAACCCTTGATCAATTTTTCTTATATGTTCTTCAATAGTTCAGCAGAGAGAGAGAGAGATAGTACATATACAATAGAAGTCAACACTTTGACTTATCTAAATAAGAGCATAGATCATCTCTAAGAAGATGATACATGAGGTCGCTGAACTCAGTTGAAGACATGCTGCTTCAACTGATTCTCCAAGGTGACTCCATCACCATGTTGCACCTATCATTGTGCTGCACCTCATCATCATGCTGCACCTCACTGTGTTGCACCATGCTGCACCTATCATCACTATGTTGCATCTCATCATGCTTCACTAATCATGACTGTACCCATCACTGTACTACATCTCCTCATGTTGCACTATGCTGCACCCAAATGCATGCTGCAATACCTCATCATCCTACTGCTGCAATACATTCTCGCTGTTGCTATATGTCCATCATTACCATGCTGTCCCATTGCTGCACCAATGTCCAACAACACTGATCTACACCATGTTGCACTATCACTACTACTGTGTGCACTATGCTGCACTGTACGTCATGCTATGCATGGCTGCTCCTATGTGCATTGTACAACATGTACTCATTGCTGCTCCCATTGCTGTACCAATGCTGCACCATGTACCATCGTTGTCCCATGTACTGTTGCTGCCCCATGTACCATTGCTGTTATGACTGTGTTTTGGTTAGGGCATCACTGTGGCCTATGTCAGCCCTAAACATACCCACACAGTCCCTTAGATAGTTGCGGCTTCCTCCATAAGTATCCTCTGCCTCCATGCTGCTGATCTAAGTACTTTACTACCCTCAAACGATCCTACGCATGCCCTAATTTGGGGTGTTAAGGCCTGCGGCCTATCCAACCCTTTCTAATGCTCACGACCTGCTCAAAACAGAGATACATGTCCATAAAATGTTCCCAACAGACCTGCGGTCTTCCCTCTTTATACTTAGCTTGCGTGTAGGTGAAAACCTCTAAACAACTCCCTTCTTTGTTGTGGCTAAGTAGCCTTTGTTGACTGCGGTTAGGGCATCCTTTAGATAGTGAGTTAGGGAGCCTCTTTACTGTAGTTAGGGTCACCCTTGGGACAACCTATTAGATGAGGTTTGTCTTCCTTGATAGCGTAGAGGATTAGGGCATCTCTTCTTCACAACATGACTGTGTCCTAAATCTAGGTCATGCGTAGATTATCATGAGCTAGGGCTCTGCTAGGACTGTGTTTAGACTTCATGCTTAGGCTCCTTTCCTCCTGCGTTTAGGGTTTCCTCCTCTTAGACTTCTCTTCCACTAAAACCCAAAACAAGTGGAGAGAAATCAAGAGTGAAGTGTGTGTCCAAATGAGTATCAAGTTACCTCCTTTTATACTAAAACATTGAGCACACATGGGGGTTATTTGGTTGCTGGCCAACCTTGATGAATTGTCCCATAACACAAATAAATTCATATCTCCATGAATACTTATCGGAATCGGATGATCTTTAGATAAATCCTACACCTCTCAGTGAGAGGGATCCAAGAAAAATATTAGCTGCCATAAATAAGATGACCCACATGGAGTTTGGCCCTAGTTTCCAATTTTAACACTCCCTCTCAAATAGGGAGAACTCAATTTGCTGATCCATCTACTAGACTTGTACTATCTCTGCCATCAGTGCCCTACACTGTTCTGTTCTACTTTTTCTTTGCTTTGCTGAACCATGAAGAAGAATAAATGATCGAGATTGTCTCGTACCATTCTCTACTGACCCGTAGTCAGTCCCATATGAAGAGAGTGTGTCATACCACTCTTACTGATCCCAGATCAGTTCCAAAAGAGAGTGAGTTATATCACTCTTACGGATCCGAAGTCAGTTTCATTGATCCCAGATCAATATCACTAGAGAGTTTCTCAAACCACTCATACTAACCCGAATTCAGTTTCATTGATCATAGATCAATATCAAGAGAGAGTGTCTCAAACCACTCATATTGATCCCATATTAGTTCCAAGAGAGAGTGAGCTATATCACTCTTATTGACCCGAAGTCTGTTCTAGTTGATCCCAGATCAATGTCGATCATCCTAGCATAGGGAGTACGGTAGATACACGATGCGTCCATCGATACTACTATGGTCCCTATCCTCATTTCCCTGCTCATTGGCCAAATGAGAGGTACTTCCCATGAGTCCCAGACTGCATGGGTAGGATGCCTCAGCAGGAGAACCACTCATCTTGCCCACAAGTCGCCATGGGGTATCACAGGGGAAGGTTGAACCATTCACCCTATACACAATACATCACTAGGGGAGGGTGAGTCGCCCTATGGTCGCTTGTTGCTCCAAGAAGTACCCCAAGCCCCCCAGAGCTCCCAAAGCTCCCAGAGTTCAATGCATGCATCATACACTAAGTCACCTGACACGGGGATTCGGGATTCGTAGGATACGGGGATTCGAGAGTCGGATTCAAACACGTTGACTCCCTAGAACAGGACGCGTAGGATTCGTTATATATTATTTTATTAAAATATATGTATAGATATATTAAAAATTAGATATTTCTTACACAAATTCTCATTAATGATACAAATTCATTGATTTCAAACATAGATCTTCATCTAGATGTTAGTTTTATTGTTTACAAAGTAAGTTAGTAACATTTGGCATGCATAGTACATACAAAATTCAAATACATGTCACATAAATCATGATTCATAAATGAAAGACAACTTACAAGATAGTAAGATAAAGACACTGACAACTGTAGTTTTCTCATTAAGTCATCAAATCAAAATGTGTTACATAGGTAGTGCAATGCCAATGGCAAATGCCAAATAGAAATAGAAAATATAAAACAACCACAGTTATACAAGCCTCAAGGCAATAGGTAGCCCATGACTCATGAGTCAACAATCCTCATAGTCATCATCAGAATCAACATCATTGTCCTCATCATCATGGTCACTAGACTCACCACTGCTCTCCTCTGCATCCTCCTCCTCCCATGCATCGATAGTCGCCTCTGCATCTGTTGGTGTGGAGGATGACCCCTCTAAAATATCACCGTCATCAAATCTAACAGGCTCTAGCACTGGATCATTGAGATCCATGTTGGCCAATGCCAACTCAACACTGCTGTCTAGACCCATATCACCAGGAAAGACATCCCACATCTTTGTCTTTCCCCTCAACCACTCTTCCCTCTGCGTGTAAATAAGACGAAGGTTGGTGTGCACATGCACCATTGTCTCTGCTCTGGACTGCTCAAGCCTGCTCTTCTTCACACTATACAAGTTCCCATATGTGCTCCAATTCCTCTCGCAACAAGAGGATGAAGTCACCTAAGAGAGGAACCTAATGGCTAACTGCTGAAGAGGAGGGCTTGTTGCCCCATGATTTGCCCACCATGAATAGGGCTTCTTAGTCCCCCTGTCTCTAATCACATCATATCTTGCAAATCGACCAGTGCCAGTGGGAAACTTTGCAAAGGCATCCTTCACCTCATCAAGCAATGCTCTCTCTTGAGAAACCTGCCCGAATGCATCTTTCCTCCCCTGTGAGATTTCACCATCCATGTGAAGAGGGAATCTATGAGAAGGTCCACCATTCAGCCACTCATGGCTGTAGTATTTTGGGTTCAATGAGTGAGACAAAAAATGTAAAGGTGTCCAATTCTTGTCCCATCTGCTGACAAAAATATCCGTATAGTACCACAGAAGGCCTCTGGTGATGTCTCATACTTGGGGCACTCACTTTGTAGAATAATGCTCCTCATATACTCAATCATGGAATACCATCCCTAATAAACCTCTCCTAGGATGGGTTTGTCTGTATCTACAAATCGAAGCAAAGAAATGATAGGGTCCATGATCTAAATAATTAGATCTACCCTCTCCCACCAAGCATCATCTAGCACTGTGTCCTTCACTCTTTTAGAGGCTACTTGATCTGTCTTTCTCCAAAAGGACCAAAACTCAGAAATAACCATGGCCCCAAGAGCGGTCTTGACCTCCTTCAACCTCTTCAACATCATGAATGAAGAGGGAAACCGTGTATCAGCGATCTTCAACAATGATAGATTGCTGTACTCCTTGTAGATAGTGAGGGCATTTGTATGATTTTGCACAAAGTTATGAATATGTCATGCATCCTCAATAATGTTACCAATCCAAAGCACATCAGAAGTAATGGATTTCAGTGCTAAGTTCAATGAATGGACAATGCAAGGTGTCCAAAACACTTGTGGATATTTAGCTTCCACAATCATGCCAACAACCTTGCAAACAGGTACATTATCTGTAATGATTTGCACACAAGAATCAACACCTACATCTTCAATAACTTAATAAATAACTCACCCATAAATTGTGCATCCTTGTATTCTCCAAGTGTATCCACTGCTTTGAAGAAACTGGACCATTCAAGGAAGACACCATGAAGTTGATGATTGGGTGTCGTGTTGGATTTGTCCATCCATCAGAAACAATGCTAACCCCAAATGTTGGCCATGATGCTTTAATAGGCTCAAGCATTTTTTGCACCTCTTTTTTTGCCTTCGTCAACAATGTGGTTCTAAGCTTCTCTGAACCAGGAGGCACATACCATGATGGAGACCCATGAGTTAGAGCTCGACACATCTCAATAAATAGAGGTGAGCGTGCAACATTAAATGATATGAAGTTTTGATAGAAAAAGAAGGCAACGGTGAGATCAAGGTTTTCTCTTTTTTCTTTTTGAAAAATCTTGTCCATTGGACCAAGTGAAATTGCTGTTCTTTTTGCTGCTTGTCCCCCAATAGAACTCTCAAATGGAAATTTGGTGGTGCCTTTCCAAAAAAATGGAAGGGGGTCTTCATTCTTGGTTTTTCTTGATTTTGCAGCCACATTTTCCATACCAACAGTGAACTCCTTTTCCATTTCTTTCCTCTTTTGTAAAGGAACAACTTTACAAGCTCCAATTCCACAACCTGGTAAAGCCAATAAATGGCCTTTCACACGGTAATATGTGTTTTTGAAAGAAATGTGGCAAAAATTGAATCTCCATTGCACATTGGCTCCTCCCTTCCCCTTGGTGCTTGTCCCATCCTCTCTTGTGACATATTTCCACAAGGGATATTTCTCAATGTTGTCTTTACGTCCTCCTCTTCCCTCAACATTACTTGCAGTAGACTCTGATGATATTGGGGGAGGAGGGGCATCTCCAATGGAGACATTCTTCCCCTTCCTTTGCCCCCTAACTGCTGCCCTTGATTGAGCCATGAATACTGTAAAAAAAAAAAAAACATGCACAAATTTGTAAAAAAAATTCATATACAAATTGCTATAATAGAAATGCAAAAAAATAGAGATGAAATGCACTTACCTGGTGCTTGAATCTCCTTGCCAAATGCTCCACACCCTTAGCTCCTTGCTCCAAACCCTTAGCTCCTTGCCCACAGCTCAATGTATGCAAAACTGAAAGAGAGAAATGGTAAATGAGTGAAAGAACAACGCCTTTTTATGCAGATTCAAATCCCAAAATTGGGACACGTTGTGTCCTAACGGGACACGTACAGGATTCGAGCATGTCCCGTTAGGACACGACGTGTCCCATTCTGGGATTCGAATCTCCAACAAATTGTGTCCAATTTGTGGGATTCGGACACGTAGGGCATTTCCAGCGAATCCAGTTTCATAGATCATACATGATCCTCATAAGAGGGTCTCTCAACGACTCCAAGTCATTTTGAAAAGTCACAAATTTGACCTTTCCTCGGGGCTTCAACAGAGTGTCTGTGACTTGCACATCAGTCCCAATGCGATAGAGCCCTCTTGCTCATTGATGTACCATATCCCAGATAAAGTGGTACCTGATGTCTAGATGCTTGGAGCGATCATAACACACGAGATTCCTCAATAGTCGAATCCCCCTCTGGTTGTCACAGAAGATCACGGTGGTATCCATCATGTGTCAAATAGCTCACTGAAGAGCTTCCTCAACCAGGCAACTTCACACGAGGTAACACTCGTAATTATATATTCAGTCTCAGCGATGCTCAAAGCAACCGTCTTCTAATTCCTGCTCATCCAGGATATCGAAGCAGAACCCAAAGAGAACCAACACCCAGAAGTGCTCTTGCGATCCTCCACACTGCCTGCCCAGTCAGCATTCGAATAATCATGCAGTTTTACATTTCCGACAGTGTATCTCAATCCATGAGAGATTGTGCCCTAAAGATATCTCAGAAGATTCTTGGCATCAATCCAGTGGGGCTCAACCATATATGAGCTCAACATGCTAACTGCAAAACATATATCCGGATGGGAGTTCACCAAGAACATCAACGCTGGAATGAGTTTATGAAACTCAAAGGCATTTCCCAAATCAGGTCCGACATCCCTACCACATAACTTCTGAAAGTTAAGATCCATCGAGGTAGTCATGGGCTTGCAATTCACCATTCCAAATTGGGAATCCAATTCCCCCTTACTTTTGCAAATGAGAGGGTCTACACTTGTCAGAAAGAGGTAGTCATCAGAAGGTGCTAGTATGAGAGGACTATCATCCACAACCTTCAGGCAAAGGTTTGGATCGGCTTCACTCCTAGTGAATCTTAGCTAGCCATCAATTCTCTCATATCAAGCCCAGGGTGTTTTGCTTCAAGCCATAGAGGGCTTTCTCAAACCTGCATACATGAGATTCCTGATCATGAATCCCAAACCCCTTGTGTTGTTTCAAACTTGTGGACCTGCTACATGACGGGAATGGTCCCCTTTTAAGATTTTCCTTCAGTACATCTCGGACATGTACCTTCATGCTCTTCTTGAATTCAGGCATCCCTGTCACCATCTGACTCACATCGGGTGGGGCCCCATAATAAGCAGACCTCCGGTGCTATAGACGAGATGTGTCAACTAACATGGTCCCCAATGGACTTCCTGCAACTTGATACAAATTGCCAACCCTGAATAAAAGCATCTTTGAAAATTTCATTTTCAAACACGTACCTTTCCATCGATGAATGCCACCTTGAAACCTTTGACTTCCATTGTCGAAATGGACGCCAGGTTCTTCTTGCGATCAGGTACATAAAGAGCTTCTTTTAAATGAATCGAGTTACCCTCATTCAATTGAGAGGTAACATTCCCTACACCCTTTTCGGGATAGGTGGCATTGACTCCAAGTATAGTTCCATGATTGTTTCCATCTCTACCAATTTAGAGAGAGCACCCTTCTATCTGATGAAGTGCCTTGAAGCACTACAATCAATAAACCAGATTCCCAAAGAGTCTGGAAGAGAGGGCCAATATAAGACAATGCTTCTTTATCTTATCAGAAACAACATTTGATTCTTCATACCTGGGGTTCCTTGCTTTCTTTGAAGGGTCGGCTATTTCCTTAATGACCTGCATTACTTGTCATTCCTCTGATCATTGAAGATGTCCCTGGAATGATTGTTATCATCATCAAGTGATGTGTCCCTACTATTCAGACACTCCTTCACATAATGGCCAAACTTATTACAAACAAGGCATCTGCCTTTCCTTCCACCCTTAGATCCGGAATTCCCATTGAAGTGATCTTTAGGTAGGCCATTAGAAGCTTCCGCTGTGCCATTATGATAATATTCTCTGCTTCGACTTCACCCTTGGTGAATTTGAAGAGGGATGAGGAATCCATTGAACTTTTTGTCCTTTCCCAACTGTCTTTGGTGATTGCTCTTTCACTCTTGCTTGGGCTTTGTCTTCACCTCAGCTCCGATACCATGCTAATTTTAGGTATGTTCTATGCTTAGAGAAATTTATTTGAATTTTCACAGTTAGCTCAATATCTTTTCCAGATTAGCAATCACATCATCATAATAGTAAATCGCAGATAGAACATAAACATAAATCGCAGAAGACAAGCCAAGACAAGATGACACAAGATGTGGCGCTAGCCAGCGACAAACCCCAATGTGGGGAAACCCTTGATCAATTCTTCTTATGTGTTCTTCAATAGTTTAGCAGAGAGAGAGAGAGATAGTACATATACAACAGAAGTCAACACTTTGACTTATCTAAATAAGAGCATAGATCATCTCTAAGAAGATGATACATGAGGTAGCTGAACTCAGTTGAAGACATGTTGCTTCAACTGATTCTCCATGGTGACTCCATCACCATGCTGCACCTATCATTGTGTTTCACGTCGTCATCAGGCTATACCTCATTGTGCTGCACCCATCATCACTATGCTGCATCTCATCATGCTTCACTAATTATGACTGTGCCCATCACTGTACTACATCTCCTCATGCTGCACTATGCTGAGCTATTCATTGCACTATGCTGCACCCAAATGCATGCTGCAATACCTCATCATCCTGCTGCTGCAATACATTCTCGTTGCTGCTATATGTCCATCATTACCATGCTGTCCCATTGCTGCACCAATGTCCAGCAACACTAATCTACACCATGCTGCACTATCACTACTACTGTGTGCACTATGCTGCACTGTACATCATGATATGCATGGCTGCTCCTATGTGTACTATGCTGCACTGTACAACATGTACTCATTGCTGCTCCCATTGCTGTACCAATGCTGCACCATGTACCATTGCTGTTATGACTGTGTTCTGGTTAGGGTGTCACTGTGGCCCTTGTCAGCCCTAAAACATACCCACACAGTCCCTTAAATAGCTGCGACTTCCTCCACAAGTATCCTCTGCCTCCACGCTGCTGATCTGAGTACTTTAATACCCTCAAATAGTCCTACGCATGCCCTGATTTGGGGTGTTAAGGCATGCGGCCTACTCAACCCTTTCCAATGCTCATGACCTGCTCAAAACAGAGACACATGTCCATAAAATGTGCCCCAACAGACCTGCAGTCTTACCTCTTCATACTCAGCCTGCGTGTAGGTGAAAACCTCTAAACAACTCCCTTCTTTGTTGCGGCTAAGTAGCCTCTGTTGACTACGGTTAGGGCATCCTTTAGACAACGAGTTAGGGAGCCTCTTTACTACGGTTAGGGTCACCTTTGGGACAACGTATTAGATGAGCGCTGTCTTCCTTGATAGCATAGAGGATTAGGGCATCTCTTCTTCACAACATGACTGCGTCCTAAATCTAGGTCATGTGTAGAGCTGTCATGAGCTAGGGCTCTGCTAGGACTGTGTTTAGACTTCATGCTTAGGCTCCTTTCCTCTTGCGTCTAGGGCTTCCTTCTCTTAGATTTCTCTTCCATTAAAACCAAAAACAAGTGGAGAGAAATCAAGAGTGAAGTGTGTGTCCAAATGACTATCAAGTCACCTCCTTTTATACTAAAACGTTGAGCACACATGGGGGTTATTTGGTTGCTGGCCGACCTTGACGAATTGTCCCATAACACAAATAAATTCCTATCTCCATGAATTCTTATCGGAATCGGATGATCTTTAGATAAATCCTACACCTGAGGGATCCAAGAAAAATATCAGTTGCCATAAATAAGATGACCCACATGGAGTTTGGCCCTAGTTTCCAATTTTAACATCATAGCACCCATTGTGTGCTCTAGGATTTTTCTTATTAAGTCAAAATCATTATTTTGTGTCAAAGAAACTCCTCCACCAAGTCAGCTCCTCATGCAAATGACAACCACTTATTCTTCAAGTCGGGCTCCAAACATTTGATGAAAGGTGAACAAGTCGGCTCATATAAACTGCTCATGTCGACCTATTAAAAGACACTCAAACTGCTATAAATACCCCAGTGAAGTCGACCAAAATTGTGAAGCAGACAAGAAGTTCAGATGGACTGCAGGAGCGAAGAACAATGAATTTCGACACCTTCATTTAAGGTCTAATGAAGACATAGTGAGGTATCAATCCTTTCATTTCAGGTTTAGTGAAAATTGAGAAGGACTTGCAAAGGAAGCTTGAGGGTTTCGGTCCCTCATTATAGGCATATCACTGAGAAAAAGAACTTATAAGGGTCTCCTTACTTAATACAATTGTATTAGTGCAAACTCATTAATGTCTCGGATCTCCACTACAAGACTGCAAGGACAAGCGAAGGTAATGATTGGACAATGAGTTTTTGCAAGGAGTATTCAAGGGCTTGTTGATACTTCAGACTTCACTTTAACTTGAGCGTGTTTCCAAGCAAGATAGGGCTCAAATTTACAAGAATCTTCCATCATAAGGACTTCAATTTGAGTGAGTTAAACAAAGGCTGCAAGCATGAAAATGTACTGAAACTTGTTTGAGCAAAATTATCTCAACATTCGTAAGAATACAAAGGAATACAATAATTCATATACCAGCCATTGAAGTTTGTTGGAATAATCCTAGTTACAAAAATAAAAAGCTACAATGACAGTAAAGAGAAAGCAGACCGACGTGCAGACATCAAGTAAGTATTTTTTTTGTCTCAAATCTAACAATATGTCTTCAAATTGCAAGAATATTCAATAGAAGAACAAAGGTACGTAATCATAAGGTATGTATAATATATTTACTTGATAAAGAAATGTTTAAGGTTAGCTACTTATATGGTTCTAGGGATATTTGTCTTCATTATCAAAAGTTGTTGATATTAGACCCTAATCTTAACCTGCTTGTTCCCTCATACAGAAATCCTAACCCATTATTATTGACTTCTAGGGTTTGTAAGGAGTCTAGGGTATATAGTAAACCCTAGTGATGATTGATGAAGATGATAATTATTAGATCTGAAATTGTTCTTGGATACCCTAGGATTACATCCTTCATTAATTCATAAAAACCCTAGATTATCAAAATTGACATCATGTTTTTGGCATCGAACATTTTGCTTGGTTGTATTTGTCAATCAGTATTGCAGGAATAAAAATTATAGCTAAATTCAGAGGGAACACTTCAAGGAAACCCTACAAGGTTTGTAAAGGAGTAACACAAGGTATGTAAAAAGTCTTCTTCATTAAAAATATGATTATTTCGAAATCTTTGCTTGGTATTACTAACTCTCTCATGTCTAGGTTTTGAATCATAAAGATTCTTGTTAGGGTGATTAATCATTAGATTGAATCTACCCTCATTAAATTATCATTCTTGTGGAACCCTAAAGGGGTTCACTGTAAAACCCTAACTTAAAGGTATGTCAATGTTTATGAAACCCTAGTCTACTTAGGGTTGTTAATAAAATCTAGAAAAACCTATTCATTTTATGTTTAGGGTTTTGGTTTTGGTAAGTAAGATTCTAGGAATGAAACCCTAGGTGTATGTTCGTATGCTTGATCAAAACCCTAGCCTGAAAGAAAAATGAGATCTGTGTCTTGGGTTTACCTAGTAGATATTGATGAGAATTGTTAGTGCATGAAATCCTAGATATGTATGTGTGAGTATGCTAACCTAATTGTTGTTACTCATGTTTTGGTTTGTGAATTCTAGGGTTTGTAACAAAGCCCTAGTAGAGATTGATATTCTAGGATATGATTATATTCTTTAGTTTTGATTAAATCTAGAAACCCTAGTAGAAGTCTGTCATGTATAAGCTTAGATGTATGATAGGATTGATTGAATTGCTGATATCTAAGGCTTTGTGTCTCAAAGATGGAATCTAGGATCATAGTAAAATCTGTAAAAGTAATATTGAGGCCCTAGATATAATGAATTTGGTATCATGATTGGGTTGCTTTAAATGATGTGATCTAAGGTTTATGACAGTAACCCTAGCAAGAAGTATGTGTCTCTTGCTGATCATGAACCTAATTAGGTTTAGGTATTTAAATTCTAAATGCTTCCACTATAATAATATGATTTTGATATAGTTAACTTCATGTTTGTATTTGGTTGTACTTGCTATTAAAGTATTGTTGGTACATAATCTTCAAGATGATGAAGATGTTTGCATAAGCATAATGAAGGAAGTTATATCTCAAGATGACATTGATGCCGTAAGAAGGGTTGGAGCCATGAAAGGTTCTTCGATGAAGAAATTCTCCCCAAGTTAAGAGGGAGCATGGTTAAAAGGAAATAATACATCTCCCCAATTAAGAGGGAGAGCATATTATGATAGTCATGATGGATACCTTGAAGAAGAAATCATAGAATGATTGAAAGTACTACAATGTATTGAGAATGTCTTGATGTTGTTGAGGAAATGAAAGAAGAAAAAATTCCTACTAATTGCATATGCATAAAGTGGCATCAGGATGATTGAGAACCCGAAGGTTTGTGAATACTTGTATATATATTTTGATAGTTTATTGCTGATTGGAGTTTGTGTTTGTACAGTTAAATCTCTTCGTAAGAAGGATGAACACTTTGGAAGCATGCTTGGACCATAGTTCTAAAACTCCGACTCAGATTCGAAACCGGCTGAGCGTCGACTCTGACTCCGTATCGACTTGGCCTAGTTGATTTCAATGATTTGATCGTTGTAAAAAATACATTAAATATTTATTTTTTTATGAAAAAGCATATTTTTAAAGATTTTCATTCATCTTTCCAAACTCAAAGCATTAGAATATAGAGAGAAGACAACATATGATCAAAGTATGCTCATGAATATATCCATTATATCAAAATGGCACCTAGTGCACTGTCCAATACATGTAATATATAGAGATCAGAACAAAAACACATAACCAAGGAAGCTCTAAATGGCCTCTACAACAAAACATCACTAGTCACTATTGCTAAACAAGGCAAGATCATCTGGCTTAGACTCTGAATCAGAGTCAGATGGGGAAACCCATGGCGCCTCCTCACTACTGCTCCAAAAACCAACACCAACTCTTCATAAAGTCCTCACAAATGCTCACACAAATGCAATGAAATCGCTGTGAGTAAATGTGAGGGGGTTGGGTCACTTTTATAAGCTTGGGAGAGGGGTAGAGGCATTGAGAAAAAAAAATTGAGTTTGAAGTCTGAGCTGCTGCTTTTTTCCCCGCGGACTAGCTCAGATGGTTTAAGACGGGCTCGACCGAATCGGTGTCCAGCTCGGTCGGTTCGGTAACAGACCGATCGTCGGACCGGTTTTTCTACCTAGCTGACTCGGGCAGGGGTCTAGCTCAGTCAACCAGGCCGAATCCGATTCAGACCGGCCTAGTTTTAAAACACTGGCTTGGACAAATAGATATATCTAGTTTGATAGGGAGAGTTGAAGCATCTAATGGTGGATGTTTGGGAGGACATCTAGCTGACCTATGTGTTGATGTCTAGATCCCAAAGAGAGAGGGGGGTGTTGGTATTGGAGCTTTGACCTTGGATACACACCTAGATCCCTTGGGTTGATGGTTAGTAAGTAAGCCTGATGGTACCTAGACTAGCTGAAAGATTGGGTCCATTTTAGTCACACCCGAATAGATTACCCTAGTCAGGTATCTAGTATGCAACACTGAGTGTGCTATAACTCTTTGCAGTTCATTTCGAGATCTTCCATGTACCTCTATATAGTATATACATGTAATTATGAATACCTCCCTAGTTAAGAGGGAGTGCTGAAGAATGTAACTAGTATCGATCTTCATAATTTTACTTGAGTCATGATGTAGTATATTTGTCAAAAGATATTTTATTATTATTATTTAAATTGACTTGTTAAATCATGGTTTCATGCTTGGGTCAATGTTTCATAGGTCATAGTACCCATTGTGTGCTCTAGGATTTTTCTTATTAAGTCAAAATCATTATTTTGTGTCAAAGAAACTCCACCAAGTCAGCTCCTTCTCATGCAAATGAAAACCAACTATTCTTCAAGTCAGGCTCCAACAATTTTGATGAAAGGTGAACAAGTCGGATTCAAAAACAAGTTGACAAGTTGGCTCATATAAACTGCTCATGTCGGCGTATTAAAAGACACTCAAACCACTATATATACCCCAGTGAAGTTGACCAAAATTGTGAAGCAAACAAGAAGTTCAAATGGACTACAGGAGCGAAGTTAAAGTACAGAGAAGTTCGGTTTTGGATCACATACTGGACAATGAAGTATTGGAGCATAAAGTCAAAATTCTTCACAATTACAGAGTCCAAAATTCTTATGTGATCCTGAAGCAGATTACGGGGGACGAGATTGAAAGTTGTAGAAGTTGTAGAGAACAGAAGCCAATAATATGTTTGATTAAGTTTTGGTAAGGGTTGGCTTGGTGGATGGAATAAGTCTATGTCTTTGGTCTAAGGTTAGGAATATCTCAATGTGATTTGAATCTACTGAAGGAAGAGTTTTTGACTGAGTTTCCCCTACCTAGGGGTTTTTCCATGGCTGAGCTCCTATATCTTGTGTTCTCTTGTGTTTTTGTGCTTTGGCAATCGTCTTGATGATAATAATGTAATAACTAAGAAGAAGAAATACCTAATCACAATAAATTGTCAAGTAATAGAGAAATCAAATTAATAAGAAGCCCTAACAATATTGCCCTAGATTTCTCAACACTATTTCCTAGTGCACTTGTGGCTCCTCAATCTGTTTGCACTTGCTCCTCAAGAATGTGCACTCCACACACAAAGAATTGATCTCACAATCTATGAATTATGTGCCTTCGTCCTTCTCTTTATGGATAGAATTCGAAGCATGCATGGAGGCCTAGTTTGATTAGCAGTTCACTCGAGTTTCCTTCAGTTGTGATTGCGAGTTAACTGAGAACTCAACTTGTTCTCTCTCCAATCAACACTGAAGTCTTAACTCCTCTTTCCAATCAACGCTAAAGTCTTAGCTTGTTGTAACCAAACTCTAATTGAACTTGTCACTGCCACCTCGTCCTATAATCTAACTAAAGAAGACTCCACTTACTGAAGCCCCAACACTACGCATGAAAACTTGATGCCCATTCCAGTAAACTAGAAATCCACTCATCGTAACTGAAGTCTATCTCATAAACTTGCACACATGCTAGAGAAAGACAAACTCGTGGTCTTCACTAGCTTAGGCACAAGCCAGAAGACCTTCCATCGCTATATTTTCAACAATGACATCATCCTCCAAAGGAGCTCTAAATGAAACAAGTGTCAAGTGGGCTAATGAGTGCTTCATACTCCAAAATGTAGCCCTATGTCCATGGGTATTCGTCCAAAGTGCCTCCATACCAAGACATCATCATAAAAGTGCCTTGCCTCACCCTCTAAAGGGAAAGAGGGGTGATGTGGCACCAATCTACTCAAGCGTTGGGACAAGTAGTGATGTGCAATCCCTCCCCTCTCATCTCAACGATAAACATAATCATCTAGGCTTTGGAACAAGCAACTCCCATCAATAAGTGTCAAGGCTAGCCCAGGGGCGTCCTGGGTCCATTTGGGAACATCATCAATATCTGCAAAACCAAGCTTCATGGGCTCAAAGTTTCAATGTCTAGGGGTAGCTCAAAGTGTCAAGTACCATGTGGAACCATCATAGAACCCAACGCTTTGCTCTGGGTAGGAAACGTTGCATCAACAAGGTCATATATGCTCGTTGGAATCATAGTTTTAAAAACTAGAACTAGTGACCGGAGGGGTCTACCTAATAAACTGGGATTCAAACTGGAACTAGTTAGACCTCAATGAACCGCTTTTAAAAAAACACATGAAATAATTAATTTTTAATGAAAAAAATATTTTTAAGATTTAAAACTATGATTCCAAACCAATAGACACAAAATATGCAAAGTTTGCTCATATATATACCATGTAAAGGTGAATATGACAAAATGGCACCATGTGCAATACATATCAACAACAAAATATATAATCAATGAGGCTATAAATGACCTCTGGAGTGCAAAAACAAAGCCTACAAACTATGGGGCCACTGACCTACTACAAGTCTACATATATGATAATAATGATCAACATTATCATTTGAAACTTCACATGAGTCATCATGATCAAACTCAGTTGGTTGAGTCTCGACTCTCAAACTTTACAACTGCTTGAGTCACAAACTTCACTATTGGTTCAGTGAATTGAGTCTCAAACTTATGAAGATATTCTGCCCTAATATGCCCTATTACTTCATTTGGTGCTCCACATGGCTTTACATGGCCTCCTATCCCAGCCAAGTGTTGCTTGAACCTGTTAATACCCCCTCCTTCAACAGATTTTTGGCAAAATTTGCAGATCATTTTGCCATCAATCATATCACAATGACTACTACTTAGCTCAAACTCTCTGCTATTCCACTACTCCAGCAAAATGTCAACACTCTCCAAGCTCCCAATCAAACTCACAAAAACTCCAAATGAGATGTGTGAGGAAAATGAGGGAGTGAGCTCCTTTTAAAGGCTCATAGAGGGTGTTTTTGGAGGGAAACAACCCTTATTTTCCCTCCAAAACACCTTGGAACCTTCCGAAACTGTGTTGTGTGTGTCCTTTGTAGCCTTGGTAGTGAACCGACCAGTTTAGGATGGAACCGATCAGTTTGATCATAAACTGTCTGGTTCCATCCTAAACCAGTCGGTTAGCGCCGATTTATGTGCTTTTTGGGCAAAGAGGTGGGTTAAACTTGGTTTTTCTACCAGTTTGACCCGATCGACTAATGAACCAACCAGTTTGATCGGTTTCTAGTTCAAACTGACCGGTTTTTAAAACACTGGTTGGAATGCATAATATAACCTCTAGTATGTTGTTGAATTGAGCGATAATCATCTCTCCAAAGGCCTTTGCTATCATGATGACACCACTTTAAAAAACCTTACTCAAAATCAAGTCAAATGACCAATTATTGGGGACAACAACCATAATTGCATCATAGTGGACCATACCTAATGTCAGACGCACAAAAATACTTCACACAATGCTCACCTTCAAATGTCTAACTAGACCAAGTTTCATACACAAGTTACCTTCTTATGTTAGGGATGGTTAGATAGATAACCCTATTAGGTGTTTTAAGCCCCCAAAGGGAAGTGACATGTCCCAAGTTAACCCATCAATTCATATGTGTGTGTGAAAATGGTAGCCATGGAGTGGGAAAGACTTCAGGGCAAGGTGCCATGCCAAGTGACTAGCTAACTAGGATCCAACATGTTGAGTGTATAGATGTAAGGAGGGAGCAATCATGGAGGCATGGTTTACCCCTTTCCTCTGCTTTCGTTTTCCACCCCTTTGGTGTGCCTTTTACTTCATTATGATTTGCTTTGATTTGGGTTCATAGCTCAGGAGCCCAAGCTTGCTTTTGAGATTTTCCATTACCCTTTAACGATGAGTCAATTTATCTCTCATTAGGGTTGGGACAATACAAGAGTTCCTTTTATGGATGAAGCATCATGTGCTTAAGGAATTGGGTGATGGCTAATGAGGGTGGTAGAGCTCAAGCTAGGGTTTTTCCCATGTGCTAATCAAATGTCCCAACCATATTTTGCATTTTTTATTTTTCTTTCATTGTGGCTTTCTTATGCTTTTTCTTTTAGTTGCATTAACCACTAGGGAAATTTCTTTTGGCCTAGACTCAAGGATGAGGATGAAAGGGCACCAATCCCAATTTATTGCTCATCAGGGTTGGGACAATACAAGAGTTCCTTTTATGGATGAAGCATCATGTTCTTAAGGAACTAGGTGATGGCTAATGAGGGGGGTAGAGCTCATGCTAGGCTTTTGCCCATGTGTTAATCAAATGTCCCAATCGTCTTTTGTATTTTTCATTTTTCTTTCGTTGTGGCTTTCTTATGCTTTTGTTTTTCTTTTAGCTTCATCAACCTCCAAAATAAAGTTTTCTGGCTCAGACTCAAAGATGAGGATGAAAGGGTGCCAATCCTAATGACCAATTACCACCAGCCTGAAGAATGGAGATGAATAAGGGGGGAAGATGGAAAGTGGTATGTATGGAATATCGTGGACACACTACTTCAATTAGAGCCTCCCTAGTAGTGCCCTTCCTAAAACCCTAAGGCCTTAGAGGATCTCCCATTGGATTGGAGTCAAAGACTAACCTCCCAAGTGAAGTGAGGGAACAAGAATACAATCAAGATCAGTTAATTATCCAATTTTCTCCTTGATCCATATCAATATGCCCATAGCATTAAGTGAAAGAACATGATTGCAAAATAATTAAAGTCCATGTTGATGGATGACCCACCTTCCTTCAAGAAGGAACACCAAATGGGAGAGAAGAATCTGAGATGAGCAAGAAGTGGAGAATTTTAGCATCATGTTATGTGCTAATCATATAAGGCTGCTATCTGTCCAAGGAGGAGAAAAACTTTCTTCTAGAGGTTACCCAAATTTTGGTGCGTAGCAATCCTCTTCTCTTTTGGTACATGTATATATACCAGACAACCAAAGATACATAAGTGGCACATCTCTGGCTTCACACTAGTGAATTTCCTATGGTGTCTTGTTGCCCAAGTTCTTTGTGAAGACTCTTGTTTTGGATGTAGACTGCCATATTTCATGCCATTTCCCAATGGAACATGTGCAAACCTTAATTGTGGATCATGACCTTAACAACCCCTATGATTGGCCTTCTCTTTCTCTTTGTAACCTCTTTGGTTGTGGGTTGTAAGATATTGTTAGCTCCCTCTTAGTTCATGCTTCCTTGCAGAAATCTGTGAAGTCATTAGAGGTATATTCACCCCCATTGTTTGACCTCAAAGCTTTAATCTCTTTCCCTGTCTAGTTCTCCACAAGAGTCTTGAACTCTTGAAATTGATTGAAGAGCTCATCCTTGGTCTTCATGAAGTGGATCCATGTCTTCTTGGGAAAGCCATCAATAAAAGATGCGTAATACATGCTTCCTTGTATTGATGCTATTGACATCATCCCACATGCATTTGAATGTATTAGATCCAAAATCTCCTTAGTTCTAGACTCACTACTTGGGAAAGTAGCCTTGGCATGCTTGTTAAGCGTGCACCCTTTTCACACCCCCTATTGCTCAATACTGAGATCTAGAAGACCAATGAAAATCTCCCTTAGAATCGGCAACACCTGTAATGCAGATGCCTCATCCTCCTGTGCCACAACTCACATAGGTTTTCATTTCTATGAACCAAGACTCGAACAAACTCACCTCGTAAGTTGTACAAATTACCCTATTTCACCCTAGTAACCAGAGTTGTATTACAGATAGATTCTTTGGGTCTGTTTAGTGCTTTCCTTTTCTGAAATTCCTTGGAAAAACCTTTGTCTTCCATCACTAAGACTGAAAGCAGGTTCTTCTTGAGCCTTGTAATATACAACACATCCTTCACTTCCAATGAGCTACTTGGCTTGAGTTGAAACAAAATTGTCCCAACTCCTTTTATGCATCATTATCAAGCTCCACATGTACTCTTGAGTCCTACTTCGTCAGACTGGAAAACAACTTTGATGTTGATGTCATATGCAAGATGCACCATTGTTTATTTACCAAGCACTCTTGAAATTTGTGCTGGTATAAAGGAAGGAAACAATTGAGAAATCCTTTTGAAATTTAGCAACAAACTCGCTTATCTGAGTTTCTATTGAGGTTATTACTTCCTACTATTGCAACTTCCCTCTAGACTTCTTCCTCTCTAGACATTATGATGCATAGTGACCATGCTTGTGACATATGAAACACTTGATTTTATTCAAGTCTTTCTTCTTCCCCGGCTATGAGGCTGACTCATTCTTTCCTTTACTGGAAACCTTTCCTTTGCACTTCTTTGTCTGACTAAAAAGGGTCGGGTTCTCATGACCTTCTTGCCTATTGGGTTTAGACTCCTCTTGAGTCTCTTCCTGGATACAATCATCCCAAAACCTCTCAAAAGTGGGAAGGTTTTTCCGTGCACAAATAACCATTGACAAATGTTCTTGTTACCACAAAATCTAGTAGGCCTTGGAGAGGGAAACCCTACAAGACAAAAGCTAGATAGAGTGCTAATGATGGGGTAGAGGCCTAATGTCACCTCAGCCAAAACCCCTTGCTCTTTGTGGACTTTCATTGATGGGAGAAGTCTTAGTAGGAAGGGGATCAGTTAGAATACATATGCTAGGTGTAGGCACTAAGTGATCAAGCTAGAGTTTATTCGAAAGAGAGACTCAATAATGGTTCAAGGGTTCAAAGAAGCAAAATGCTCTTAATAAAAACCCTAGAAAAGGAGGCTCAAGAACTAGGGTTTTGAGATTTTCGATGGTGATAGGTATTCATAAGGTCAAGGTCCGAGAGAAAATGATTCTTATGATCTATTTCAACAACTACCAAGCTCATACAACCTTCAAGGATGTCCTCAAGTTGAGGAGAAAATAACTAGGGTTTCCCTCTTGGAGCAACACCTAGGGTAAGAGATTTTATGGATGAAATTTGAGTATATGCCCACCAAATTTGGAGGATAGGTAGCTTAGACCATAAGCTTAGTGTTTAGGCTCTCAAATCACCAAAAAGCCTCCCTAAAATTTCACTGCAAGCCTTAGAATTTTGCCCTAGCCTTAAAAGGACTGATTTTAAAGGAGGAAATTATGGAGAAAATTTAGGATTGATCACCAATGACTTGGACTAGTGCCTTGTCCTTTAGGCATATGGAGTCAAGGATGAAATAGATAAGCTAGATCCTTTCTAGAAGGCTAAAAATTGATGCCCTAGTTATCAACTTTTAGCATTTAGCCACTTCAAAAGAAAATGGAGTTTGATGGAGAGATTTAAGATTTCCTCAACTAGGAACATTCATTACATGTTGTATAATGAATAGCATATGCAATACTCAACTAGATAGCCTTTCAAAATTAATTTTCAACAATTAGGGCACAAAATAACATAACCTAGAAGCAACAATTCCATACATTAGACAATTTCAAGATAGAAAATCTTCAACAATGAGCACTTACAAGACAACATGTAGTATATCCATCCATTGCCCAAAGAAGTAGCTCCAAAGATAATAAAAAATAGCTTCCAAATATTGAAATGCATCCACTAGATCTCCAATAGTCAAAAGAAACAAGTGCGAGTTCTTCTCAAGAAGTTGAGTTCCAAGTGCGATGATGATGAGAGACAAAATGAGGTCTTTGATATTTATACATGTCCAATCAAGTCTAATTTTAGCCTAAATCCCCTTAGTTGTCAAATGATGGGAAAAAACTAAGTGTGGTTACAAGCCAACCACATAGCCAATGTGAAATCATAAAGATTAACACACAAGAGGGTTGGAATGCTGATGTCATCACTCTGTAGGCCTCTTGGAGGCATGTATTGAGCTCCCTTGGTGTCAAACTGAGTCTCATCGGTCTCCTTGGTGGCAAATCATTGTATGGACCCCACTTTTGTTATTGGGGCCCAAAATGGGTCTCATGGGTCTCTTGGCAGTGGTGATAGAATAGCCTAGTTCTGCTCCAATGTTAAGGGCTCAAAGTATGGTGCAACGTGCTAGCCCTCCCATGTCTCAAAGAGTGAGACAACCTCATCTGGGCCTCAGATCAACTACCAAACCATGTGATCACTGCTAAGCCGATTGGGGATATGCTAGTCCAAGTGCATCATCTCATGAATAATATGTGGGCAAAGCACAAATTGCTGAAGTGCTGTAGGTGTCCATGGGATGGAATGATGGTCTGCAAGTGACAAGAGTCCCATGGCTCTAAACGCTTCACCTGTAGAGTGTCATATGCTTCTCTGGTGGACTTAGGCCCTAGTTAAGTTGCCTAGCCCAGGATGAAAACCATCTGCCAATCACATATAATGTCCAATGCTGCATCTTCACCATTTCGTACAATTAATCATTAGTGCATCTAAGTGAACCAAGCTGGTAAGTCAAGGGCAATTTGAGACTTCATACCGGGCTTCTCTTCCAATTTTGGGGCTTTGATCTCAAAGTAGTGTTACATCCCTAGGTAGGAGTGGCTAATATACGATCCTATTAAGTGTTCCCAGCCCCTAAGAGGAAAGACATGCCCCTGGTACATCCTTCAGTTAATAGGTGGCATATGAATGATGATGGAACGAAATGGGGACAAAGGGGTCTCAAGCCCATATGCCATGGGTACAAGGATAACAAAAATTAGGGAGGCCCACATATTGGGTATACAAATGTGAGGAGGGAGTAATTGTGAATACATGAGTTACACTAGTGTTTGTTTTTCCACCCCTCTTTATTTTCCTTTTGCTTTTTCTTGATTTTTTATTTGTATTATTGCTCGAAGCTCCAGGTAATGAGAACACATTGTGAATGATGTAAAACAATTATTACCCCCTTAAGGTGGGGTAGTTCATCGCCCACTAGGGATTGGGACATGCATTGGTTCCTTTAATGATGTGAAGGGCACTCATGGGCCCTAGGAACCAGGGTGATGGCCATAATGATAATGCTAGAGATCATGTTTGGTTCTTGCCCACATGCTATATTAAATATCCTGACCATCTTTTGCATTTTATGATTTTATTTTCTTTTGTTTCTCGCTTGTGGCCATGATATGCTTTTAACTTTCTTTCAGCCATCAACCTTTGGGGCAAAGTTTTCAGGCCTGATCGAGATATGTGGACAAGGTGAGGGGGTGTGCCAGTGCCCTGTGGATCCAGTGGTTATGTGGACCCATAAAATGATGAAATAGGGTGCTTGTAATGTGTGGAGGGGAGTGAAAAATATGGAACGGGAAAACAAGACCATGCTACCAAAATCAGGGTTTCCCATATAGTGCCCTTCCTAAAGCCATAGGCCAATAGGGGAGATCCCACAGGACTAGGATTAAAGATTAACCCCCCATTTAAGGTGAGGGAACAAAACCACGGTCAAAGCCCTTCCTTCTTCCAAGTCACTAAATAATTCATGCCAAAAATGCCCAAATGAAAAACAAGCATAAGGACCCGATTGCACAATGAAAAACATACCTTTTTGGGTAAGATTGCCCACCTTCTAACATATGGGCAAGGAAACATACAACTGATGCAGGGAGTGAAGATAAAGTGGCTTGTCACATTGACTACAAGGTGGCTCTCAAGAGTTGCTAGTTGGAAGAAGATGAATAAGAGAAAAGCTCTCGTAGGGGTTCCCACTTTTGGTGGGTAACATCTGGCTTCAATTGGGACATGAGCTCATCGTAGAGCACATGATCCATGTACTCGAACAGGGAGGTCACGAGAACTCCAACAATCTCTTGGGACGTAGACCTGTATCTTGCACATCATAAAACTATTGGAAGCATGTGCATTGGGTGTACTTGTATCGTCCACGTTTTTCATTAAATAATAAATCCAAACAGAAAAGTAAATCTATTCTAAGATGCAATACTAACCTACAATGCAATCAAATCTAACATGAGAACATGATATGATGATGTTAGTTATGCAAATATAATATGCGATGCATTCTACACTACCACACATACTATATCATGCGAGTGCTAAGTATATTCATACAATCAATGTTACCAACATATTAACATATCAATATAATACCCTTTTCCCCTATGATTAGTAATGGCATGGGACATGAAAACATTGCAAACATTCATGCAAGATGTATATACCGAGTCATAAGGGTGGGAGGTCCGAAAATAAGAGGACCACACTTTAGGAAAAGGATAAATGGATGCAAAGGAAAAGGGGGAATTATGCTCAAACCATCGGGTGATTCCCACCAACTTAAATATAGCGAAGCGAACAACGAAGATTAAGCAGTCCTTCTCAAAATTCTCCTTGGTAATGCAACACTCCATGGTGTATTTAGGGACACAATGGGAGGGATAAGGAGATGGTTGTCATGGAGGATCACAACAACTAGGTTGCTCTTTACAATGATCACATTCAAAAGGGGGAAATAAGCTAGGTTCATCATCTTCAATGTTCATGCAATGGGTAATGATAGGAGGATCCAAGGATGACTCAAATACACCTCCATGATCATAAGGAAGCCAAGGCAAGACAAAGTCTTTATTAATATCATCATTGGTATCATAAATAGGGTCCTTGTCAAAATGATGGCCAATGATCTCCCACTTCCTTTCTTCAATATGCAAGTAATCACCAATGTCAATGTTCAATGAGTTAATGGGGGCACCTTTTTCAAGGTCTTTAATAGGTACATTGTTAGAAGTAACATCCTTGAAAAACATACAACTATCTTCAACTCTATTTTCTAAGGAACCCTCTTCATCAAAGTTCTTATCATGCCCAAGATCACCCTCAATATCTTCATCAATTCTTCCATCTTGATAATCTACAAAGGACTTTGTCTCATGGTGTTCTTCAACTTCTTCACTATGGTCGAGGAGGCCCTCTTCTTGGAGAGCAATAGTCAAGTTTTGGATAACATCTTCAACATGACTGCTTGGTCCCCAATACTTAAGAAATTCTTCAACGAGAACCCTAATGGAAGGGATGTTCTTTGGTCTACATAGTTTAAGCTAATCCCTCTGGTCTTCCCCAAAGGAATCAATGAAAAGCCACATGAGAGCATTCTCCTGAACCATGTTGATTTCATAAGTGTAAATGAGGAACATGACAACATGATCCATAGGTGAAGAAGGATCTCCATTGAAGCTTGGGACACTTTTCATACAATTTGTATCCCACTGATTTGGATATCTAGGGATTTCCTTGACATCCAAAGTAGGGAATATCTTATGCAAATTCCAAGGAGCCATTTCCTCGAGTCTTGCATAACACACAAATCAGGAGCCGCCAAGGGGAATTCAAGATGCCTTGAGAGATGCTTGCTCCACCCTACAAGCTTTGAATTTAGGTTCAATGAAGAACAAGGGCTTCGTTCTTCCAATGGAGTTGTTAGAAGAGATTTATCTTGTCGTTAGGAAGGAAGGCACACACTTCATAAAAGTAGATTTGCTTCCTCCTTGGCAACGACTCCAAAAAAATGTTACCACAAAATCTAGTAGGCCTTGGAGAGGGAAACCCTACAAGACAAAAGCTAGACAAAGTGCTAACAATGGAATAGAGGCCCAATGTCACCTCAGCCAAAACACCTTGCTATTTATAGACCTTCACTGATGGGAGGAGTCCCGATAGGAAGATCACTTAGAATAGATATGCTATGTATAGGGCACTAAGTGATCAAGCTAGAGCTCATTCGAAAGAAAGAATCAATAAAGGTTCAAGGCTTCAAAGAAGCAAAATACTCTCAAAGAGAAGCCCTAAAAAAGGAGGTTCAAGACTTAGGGTTTTGAGATTTTTGATGGTGATAGGTATTCACAAGGTCAAGGCCTAGGAGAAAAGGCTTCTTATGATCTACTTCAACAAGTACCAAGCTCATACAACCTTCAAGGAAATCCTCAAGTTGAGGGGAAAATAACTAGTGTTTCCCTCTTGGAGCAACACCTAGGGTCTCTACGCCTTTTCTATCACTGCAATACTGTGTCTCGATCTCTCACTGATTTGCTCTCCAAGTGCCCATCAATTTCCTCTTTAATCTCTCATTGACGAATCAACGACCATGATCTAATCTCAATCGATGGCTAAGATCATCTTGACCTCTTCAAATGACTTTTCCAGAAGTCTCTAGAGGAAAATTGATTTACTTCTATTAATAATGATTAATTAAGCCATTTCCCTAAGTTAGACTTTGGAAAATTAATAAACTAGCGAATCAATTCTAATCAAGGCCTTTTCTTGTGAAACTTTTTTTGGGTATTGGAGAAAACATGTTCCTTAGCCTCATAGACACAATCTGATGTTAGAACACCTATGCGAGCTACATAAACTAACAATGGGAGAGGTATTGATGTAGGGAGAAAGGCCTATGTGCTACCATTCTGAAGTATTTCATGGGGTGGTTATTAACTATCCCACCTACAACAAGGAGCTCTATTCTTTGGTGCAAGCTGTGAAAATGTGGAAACACTATCTGATGGGGAAGGAGACAATAATCCACACAGATCACCAGCCACTACAGTACCTGCAGGCCCAGAGTAATTTTTAGTAGATTAGGCATTACAAGTGGGTGGGGTTCTTATAGCAGTTTCATTTAGTAATAAAGTACAAGAAGGATGACACAAACAAGTTGGTCGACGTGCTTTCAAGGCCACATGCATCAAAGATCGTAGCTTTGAGGACTTTGATGCACATGGAGCCTTTCACCCATGATGCACATAGAGAAGCATATACAAAGGATGAGAACTTCGAGGAGGTGTTTCAATAGTTGTAGAGTGAGAGCTATGTGCACAATGGTGATAGAGAAATTGGCTATCATCTTCAGAATGGGTTACTCCACATGCTGGACAAGTTATGTGTTATAAGTGACTGCAACTAATTAGAGAGACTCACACCTCCAAGGTTGCAGGGCATTTTAGTGTAGGGAAAACAATTGCCAACTTGCAGAATTATGTGTACAGGTCCTAGATGCAAGAAGATGTAGCTAGGTTCATAAGAGGATGTATGCTTTGCTATACCAGCAAGCCTAGTAACTGGAAACATCATCTATACTAGCCCTTACCAGTATCCACGTGTCCGTGGGAAAACATTTCCATGGACTTTGTTGGAGGTTTACCAACAACCAGGAAGTGACATGACTATTTGATCGTGGTAGTTGACATGTTCAGTAAGATGTGCTTTCTCATGCCCTATAAAAATACCATAAGTGCGCAAGAAGTAGAAAACTTGTTCTTTGGATAGGGTATGGACACACATAAGTAGTCAATAGGACTTTAATGCAACTTTTGAGTGATTACAATTATAAGCATCCAAAGACTTGGGAAGAAAATCTAGTATATATGCAACACTCTTATAATAGAGTAGTCCACGCTTCTACTGGTAAGTACCCATTTGAGACTTGTTTTGGATATTTGCCACCTTCAATTTTGATTTTGCATATGAACAACAAGGAGTGAGAGAAGATCTTATAGGGGATGCCTCAAGGGCAAAAAAAATTGTTGAGAAGATCAGGAAGATCCATCTATAGGTATAGGAGATGCTATGAAAGTCATAATAAAAATACAAGGACAAGCATGATCAACACATAACAGAGAAGTCATTTAGAGTGGGAGACAAATTATGTTTAGTGTTTACAATTGAACAAGGAGAGGCTATAGGGTCCTAGTAAGAAAATTAAGGCTTCACGGCACGGTCCCCTTGAGAGACTAAAAAAGGTGGGAGATAACACCAGTAGACTTAGTCTACCTCCATACATGCGCATTTACTCAGTGGTGAATGTAGAAAATTTGAAACTCTATGAGATTTCCATGTTAGATCAGGAATTGGAATGGGTCCTACCTTCTGTAGAGGATTTAGCACTGGGTGCTCAGGTAGAGTTGACAGAGGATACAATTTTGTGGAAGGTGTTAAACACACATGGACAGCAAGAGAAAATATGAAAGATAAAACATGACAATCCATTTTTATTAACAACTGATATACATTTATAGTGCATTGTTGTGACCGTTGGATTTCACATCCCAAGGTCTCTTGGACTCCTTTTGTCCATTCGGCTTCCACACTAACCCATTGAGGATTAGGTGTCCAACCTTCCCCCCCTTAATCCGAAGGGTTATGTATGAGTCCAAGAAGAGAGCTGTAATACAAAATGTGCAAAAATGCATGGCAGCACTAGGCTGAATGTGCTCTCTGAAATGTTGGTATAAAGGGC
>APFE031038585.1:92170-120097 GCA_000404065.3 Pinus taeda
ATTACTTATTATTTTTTCATTTTGTGTTGGGGGGTTTAATGCCAATTTTTTGTTTTTTTGTGCCCTAGGTTTGAATTAGTTCACTACAAATGTCAAATATGCCAAAAGCCTTGGACCCATTTTGGGAGTATGGGGAGGCTGTTGGTGGGGCAAATCAGGCATATATATCATGCAACTTGTGTAGGACCAAGATGTCAGGAGGGGTTACATGATTGAAATACCATTTGGCTAGACTCTCTACATATGATGTAGATGTAATGCCTTGTATGGTTTCTAATGCAGAGGTTATACAAAAAGCTCATGAAGCAATCGCTGAACAAGACAGAGAGAAAGCTGCTAGGGAGAGGCCAGTGGTCTCAAATAGATAGCTGCTAGTTTTATTTGTTTTGCAACTTTTGCTACATATAAGTTTATAACTCACGATGATGAAATACTTTTAAAGTTTTATATATGTGATGTTATTTTGTTTGAGTCCTTGATTGGACAATTATCACTATCAGGGATCAGCAGGATATGTGATGTTATTTTGTTTGAGACCTTGATTGGACAATTATCAGGGATCAGCAGAAATTGGTATCGCCGTTGAAGTTTGATGTATCATTTCTATTTGACATCATATATATCAATGCCTTTTTCATATTTATGTGCCAATGTGTTTAGTTCATGTTGTTATTGCTTTATATGTTTAGAAATCTGAAAAAAATGAATATATTATCTATTTTTTATGCTTGCTGATATTTGCCGATATTTTCGCCAATATTGCCGATAAGATATTTTCTGGACCCTCGCCGATATTTTCCCGATACCGATATTATCAACACTGCTAAAAACATGACTTTAAATAACTCTCTAAATGGTAAAACATAGCAAATATGCCTCTTTTTTACTCCACAAGTGTGGGGAAAAGGCTTTCCAACATGATGTCATCCTCACAAAGTGAGTATCTCCATCAAGTAAGGTGCTAGGAATACTCCAAGAGTGCTTCTCACTCCAAGTCATCTCATCAACATGAAAGGGTGCATCTCCAAGTCACAACTCCTGTCATCCACACATCATCATCAACAAGCCCCACGTCGTCACTCTAGGCCAGGCATGGTTGATGTTGAAAGTTGAGGGCATGACATCATCATCAAAAAGGGCTGTACTATGCCTTTAGAAGGATCACAAGCCATCAACATCCTCAACAAGGTCATGGAACAAGGCAACACCCATCAAGAATGTGCAAGGTCAGCTTGGGGGTGTCATGAGTCCTTTAGAGTACATCATAGATCATGTTTTGGCTTCTTTGTGTAGTGTTTAAGCTTCTCAAGGTGTGGAAGGTGTCATACATCAATGAAGGGGCTCCTTAACAGCCAACTCTCATCTCATGGAGAGCAACATTGTGGCTTCAAGGTTCACAAGTGCTTTCATGCTAGCTAGACATCGTCAAAGTGCTGGAGAAGTATCAAGCCATTGCTCAAGGGAAATCAAATGTACTTAAGAAGCATTTGAGACATGCTCAAGGGAAATCAAATGTACTTAACAAGCATCTGAGACATGCTCTCAAAATCAAGTGAGATCAAAATCATTAGGTAAAGAAACCATACAAGTATCATAGTGTACCATACCTAATGCTAAAGGCACAAAAGTACTTCAAGCAAGCATTGCCTTCAAATGTCTTTCTACTTGGTGATTTGTAAACAAGTTACTACACTTAGGTATTAGAGGGTAATCCCAAGGCCTTATTAGGTGCTTCAAACCATAAGAGGAGGAACAATTCCTAGGTCAACCCATCAGTGAATAGATGCATGTGAGAAAGGTGGACATTGAAGAGGACTGACTTCGAGGATGATGCCACCATCTTGGTACTAGCTAATGGAGGTCCAACATCTTGAGTGTAATGATGTGAAGAGGGAGAAATCATGGAACTAGCTAATGGAGGTCCAACATCTTGAGTATAATGATGTGAAGAGGGAGCAATCATGGGACCTGAGTTACCCCTTTCCTCAACCTATTTTTACTACCCCTCTGATGTGCCTTCTACTTCAATGAATTTTCTCTTTTTCTTCTTGCATAGCTTGGGTTTCGAGCTTGCTTAAAGATGTAGTGGTTTATTGCTTACTAGGGATGGGACTTTCATAAGTTCCTTTCATTTAGATAGAGCATGATATGCTAGGAACTGGATGAGGGCTAATGGGGAGGGGTGGAGGGGTTTAGAGCTCAGGCAAGGCTTTTGTCCATGCATTGTTAATTGTCCCAACCATTTTTTGCCTTTTTCATTTTCTTTCTTTTGTGGCTATATAAGATTTTAAGTTTCTTTCAACTACATCAACCTCTCAAGGGAAAAGTTTCCAGGCCCTTGCACAAAGACGAGGATAAAGAGTGTTGGTACTAGTGACAAATAGCAATCAACCTGAAGAATGGAGGTGGATAAGGGACATATGGAAGGTGATAAGTATAGATTACCTTGGGCACACTATATCAATCCGTGCCTTCTATTTGTGCCCCTCCAAGACAGTGGGAAGAAAAGGCCTCAAGGAAGGTCACACTAGACTAGGAGAGAGGGATAACCAACAAGGTGAAATGTGGCAACAAAGATACAATCAAGAGCGGTCAATAATCCATCGCGATTTGTGATTTATACTAGAATGCCATTAACATTAAATGAAAACACGTGATAAGATAAATGGTTACTGTACCTTATAATAATGATCCACCTACCTTCAAGATGTAAGCTAGATGATGGAAAGCACTGATTGGGGCATATGTGGAGATCTTTGAGGCACAAATATCTGTAGATCATTATAGGTTTGTTGGTTAGCAAGCTGAACAAATGTGAGGAAAATTTTCTCCTAGGGGTCACCCACTTGGGTAACAGGCCCACAACACGACTTTACTGAAAATTTGGTCTATCAACTCATGGCCATGGCCCATAGTCATTGATTTTGATTAGGTTTGGAATTTTGTTGGAGCAGTTTGGGCACCTCCTAAAAGTTCTCAATTGAACCAATAAATTATAAATCAAGTCTCTACAACGAAGCAAGTGTTCTTTCAGGATTTCTGTCTCCAAAAGTTTTGTAAGTCCAAATTAATCTTTGCTGTCACATTTTCTTATCCTCTGGCTCAATTTCTTGCTTTTGTTGTTTTCCTTGATTTGAATATAAGAAATATTGTGCTCAAATTGAGTTTGTTTTCACTTGTCTTCTTTAAGGTCTTTCTTTTATATAATTTGTCTGCAAGAGCCCCATCCCAATGTCTGAAGGTGAGTCCATTTTGTTTTTATAAAGTCATCTAATTTATGTAATTGAGACCCTCTTGTATTTATGTTAAGCAAACCAATTTTTTTGACTTTTTAAATGACTACATTCTTAGGACCCGCTACCACAATCTAGCACCTTAGTGGAAAGCCTCACTGAGCACTCTAGATTAAGGGCAACAATGAGATCAACCATCATTGTCACTTTAGTAGCTAATCCCTAGTTGTTCTATGGATGGATGTTATCCTCACAATGGAGGCTTTGTTGGAAATAATACTGAGAGGGGGGGTGAATCAGTATTTACAAATCAATAAGTTTTCATTTCCATAATCATATTTATATACACTAATTCAGTGAAGGGAACTCGCGTCTGCATGCAACTGTTCTTAAGGCAACCAACGTATATCCAGTGAACTTATGATTCAGTTAATTCATCATATGTTTATCTTTAACCAATGCATTAGTACTTTATTAAACATTAAACAATAACCATGTGCAGTAATAATAGAATAAACTATCACACATAAGCAAGACACATGAACACCAAGACTTAAGGTGGAAACCCAATGTGGGTGAAAACCACCTGTTGCTATCATCTCTGTCTTCTTTTAATAATAAGAAAATCTATTTACAATCTTGTACTGGTGCAGACTCACACCAGTACACAGGCACCCACCTGCAGAAGACTACAACCTTCTCTCGTTCTCTAGCTTCTTTTGGAAGGGAGCTACAACCCCCTAGTTCTTGTGCTAGTTGACATATTTACTAGTACGTAGGCTCCAACCTACAGAAGGCTACAACCTTCACTCGTTCTCCCACTTCTACTGGAAGGGAGATCCAACCCCTTGATCAAATCACCAGCCACCACTGGCACGAAGCTTCGACTTCCTCACTGAAGGGTCCAACCCTCAGTATCCTCTAGGGAACATGTTTCATAAATTTTCACACTGGATACTCCTGGTACACAATACTACAATATGAAGGCCACGTTTCATCAAATATTCATACTGGACCCATTAGTAACATTGAAGCTCAAAATCAATCACCACTGCAATACAACCATCAAATACATCTGCATCAACCAATCACTAAAATCCAATCATCAATCTTTGATATAATTGAAACAATCAATCACTAAAACCTCTGAACTTCTGACACAACTTAATCAAACAATCACTGAACCTCTGACACAACTGAATCATCCATTCATTCAAACCAATCAACTGGAACAAACAGATCACTGTAACTAGTACACAGATCTGAACCCAGAACACTGCATCAACAACCAGAACTAACTATAGCCTCAAAAGGCATGTGTCAGAATGTATACGCTCCTTCAATGAAGAAAACCTACGTGTATATGCTACTTCCTTCAGCCCAACCTGCGTATTCCTCTAAAGATTCTGAATCATAAAATCTCTGAATCACAAATTGCACCAACCAACAGTGTACTGAACATCTACTGTCAACTTACAGAACTTTACACAGGCCAACAACTGAAAACACTTCTTCTCACTTATACAATCAATCAAATATCAACCTCCTTATGCATTCAGATTTACATTATGATCTAAGAAGAATTCATTGACAGACAATAGTAAAATAGCAACAACAATAAATCAGCAATACTGATCTGATAGATCAGTCATCACTGAACATCAAGCTTTTCTATTGTATATGCTACTTGAAAGAACAGAACATGCGTGTATATGCTATTTTGCCGAGACAAACTTGCGTATAGATCTGCAAATATTGACTTAGAACTTTGCTGCAATTCCAGACTTCAGACAAACCCAGATCATGATAGATAACGAATAAAACAGATGCAAAACATCAGATCTAGCCTCAACCATTATCAGATCATTCAAGAATAAATCATTTTAGGTCTCATGATCCTGATCTAATATTGAACTCAAGGTGCACTTAAATATTTTAGATCTAGTCCCAAACATAACCCTGCAACATAAAATATACTTCAGATAGAAGTATTCCTTAGAATCTTATTCACTTGCACATTTGGCCTTATGATTCTCTCTTCTTTATATAGTTTTTGGCCTTTCTCAATACCAGGGACCAAATCCACTTAGGACCAATACCTTGGATCAAATACCACGGACCGAATACCTCGGACTAAATACCTAGGGCCAATATCATGGTCCAAAGATACCTTGGACCAAATACCTTGGACCAAAACCATGGTTTTCAACATGTACGCGCTTTGCCTTCTGTGGGAGTGCGTGTGTACGTTATATGCTATTTCTGTTCTGAGTACCTGCGTGTATACGCTGCTTGGACTAAGTGAACCTGCATGTATCTCTTAAACTGCTCTTACATCTTCTTCTTCCTTCAACTTCTTTATTCTGATCAATATACCTTAGTTCCATCTTCCTGATCCTCTGTACCACTTCCTGATTGCCTTTGAATATTCGTGTTAGCCTCTTATTAAAATTGACTTGATCTGTAGAGTTACCATCAAGGACAATACTTGTATCATAATGCCAACAATCTCCCCCTTTGGATTTGATGGCAACCATGATGGTGTTGACTACTGCAAGCTGTAAAGACTGTTAGAGATACCATACAACACCAAAATACCCTCCCCCTTTGACATCAAGGGCAAAGGGCGGACCAAGATACTCTCCTACTTTGATATCAAGGGTAAAGGGCTGACCAAAATGAATATTTTCATATATGAACAGCTAAATATGAACATTGATCATGCTCCCCCTAGGCACATGCTGAATTCTCTGATTAAACTCCCCCTTTGTACATGCTGAGATGCTCTATACCATCCATTCTCCCCCTGAGCACATGTAGAGTCTACAAATATATTTTCTGAAAGAATAACATGACTCTATAACTCAATTATGTGAGTATGACCTTCCTATCACCAATGACTCATACATCATCTCCCAACCAAGTGGGGATATACCAAATTTGACTCATCTACCCAACCAAGTGGGGATATACCAATTGATTATACATGTTTGAAATGTAACAATTATTACATCATCCTTCCATGCATAGTGGGGGTACAAATTACATCATATGACCAAAAAGGACTCATTAAAAGACTATTACAGACAGAGACATATTGTGGGTCTTTATATGACCTTTACATCAAATGATATACATGACATTTATAACAAAGACCAAAGATCTAAACAAGACCATGATAGTCATCAACAACTATCATACACCATATATGATCTGTTCCATAAGCATCTGTTAGCAACATCCAGACCAACAACCTGTATATGTCCATCATTAGTTCTCAAGATATGACAATATAAATATCATCAACTTGTGATAAAGTATGCCGCATATAGATATCAACTCATCCTCTTGACCTTATCAAGATCAACTTGCTCTGTTTCCTTAGTAGAAAGAGCCTTATCATAACCTTCCATGAATCAACTATGCATATGTCATATCTCCAAGTAGTAACGTAAAAACATATCATATGTATGTGAAAACACCATACTCATCATCTATGATCATAACATCATCAACAAGAACTACATGATCTTTCCACAAGAACCCTCAATATATCAACCATGTATCATTAGTAGGGAACATCCCACATTAGATAAGCATCAACCATGATAATCAACATATGTGAGTATCAAGCCTATCATCATAAAGTAAGAAGTCATCATCATTATGTGACTAAGTAAGCCATGTCTCTGAATATCCATGTCTTCAAATAGCTATGTCTTCATGAGACCTGCAATAACACCATTCTCTTGGCCAACCAACAATATTTATCAATATGCAACTTGAGTAATCATCCATGTATCCAACATAATGTGTATCCATCAAAGAGATAGAAATATGTATCTAGCAAACCATGAGCTCATAGTCATTTGTCAGGCTTTCTTGATACCAACTAAAATCCTCAACCATGTGAGAGCCAAGAACTATAGGAATCCTGCATCATAACTGCACCATATGAATTTTATGCATCTTTGAAGGTATGATGGCAACAACATAAAAGAAATGAGTGACTCATCATCAAATAATGAAGTTGTGTACTCAAGATTTGTACTTCTCCTTGTCCTTATGAAGATCACCATGTATATGATTTGTATGCATCATCAAAAGGTCATCCAGTATCATCCATAAATCTGATATGAATAACAACTATGTATCCCCAAGCAATACAAGTATCATCTGAGATTTTATCATAGGCGACTCATAACTGCAACATAGCATGGTGTATCATTTAAAATTTTAAACAGTTCAACAACATAAGTACCAAAGACTTCTAAACATAATGCCAACAATGCATTATTAGAAGCATAGCATATTCTCCCTCTGAACCTGTGCCAACTATTTACTGTCAGATCTGATCATTGCATATATCAGTAAGGATCATCATCAACTAGTTATATATCAAGTCATCAACAACTTATGAGGGTCAAAATCACTTCTACATATCATCAACAGACTATAATCATCATCAATCAGAACATAAAAGATGATTGATAATTGACTGAACCATATCAGACCCCTTTTCCTGAGTTTGTCCCGCAACTTCTTCATCAAACAAACATATACGCGACTGTGCATTGTCGAACTCGCGTATATTCGTGACTTGTCTTCATGATAACTGCTTATGAGAATTAGAACACTGAAATTTCATACTCTCAGTTTCTCTTGAGTCTGTTCTGTCTGTATACTGAGCTATGCCACATATTTCTGGTTGTATTCCCTTCTTCTTCCATACCTTGAAGTGTGATGATGTTTGCTCCTTTTGGTATGTTGGCCGAATTTTTCTCCTGCATTCTTTTTGCTATATGTCCAAACTTGTTACAAGCATAACATCTTATATGTTTCATATTCCCTCTATAGCAGTTAATGGCTTTGTGACCAAACATATTGCAAGAAAAACAATATCCCTTAAAGTACCTGGAAGTTGATGATCTTTTTGTGTGACTATTATTAGCTTGAACCATTCTACTTTTGCATCTGGCTGCAACATGTCCAAAATTATGACATATAAAACATTCAACATTATTAATCAGAGGAAAAAATCGATTAACACTTCCATAGTTAGGAGTAAATGATTTTCTTTGAAGACTTTCTTTCCTTGGTTGTTGATGTGGTTGACCTCTTATCTCATTGTTGAGCATTTCTGATTTTGCACTAGAGTTCCTTGCTTCATTTTGTGAGCTAGATTCACCTTTAACAGTTTCATGAAAACCAAAACCAGATTTGATGGCAGGGGACCTTTGACTACTAAGAATGTCATCCAAAATCTTAGTACTATCTTGAAATCGTAAAATATCTTTTTCTTCTAATTTACCTTTTAGGATATTTACCTCAACCTGATATTGCTCTTCCTTTTCAAGATACTGCTTCTTCATGATTTTTTCATCTTTTCTTCCTTCTTCCACTTGTTGCCTTAATTCGAGAACTTCATTTTCTTGTTCTTGAAATGCTTGGAGTAGTTCTTCATTTTGCTTATTTGAATTTTTGAGATCTTCTTTTAGAGAAACGATCACACCTTCTAGCTGGTTCTTTCTAAAAGTTCCTTGGTTGTTGTGTTATTTTCATTTGCTTCAATTCTCAATGATGTCACTTCATCCTGCAGCGTTTGACATTGGTCTTCCTTTTCCTTGTACTGCTTCCTTACTTTGTTTCCTTCCTCCAACTGGGCTTTTAATTTGGTAACTTCTTCTTTGTAGGCACATTCCCTTTTATCAATTAGGTCCTTTTGATCTCTATTTGTGTCTGTGAGCTTTTTAAATTCTACCTCTATTTGATTTCTTTCTCTTTCACCCATAAGAGAAAATTTAGTTGTTTTGCTGTCACATTCATTATCTTCAAATGAACAGAGAAATGTATCACCAGAGGACAACAAATTCGTACCCGATAATTCTTTTACTTGTTCATCTTCATTCTGAGGTGATTCTGAATCTGAGGAGTTGCTTCCACATAATGGCCAATCGTCTCTTCCACTGTCACAGTTCCCTTGAGATGTCTTCTTCTTTTGAGGTGCTTTCTTCTTTAGCTTCTTTCCCATTGTTTCTACAGATCTCCTTCAAGCCATCAAGCTTTTGCGAAAGGACCTGCTCTGATACCAATTGTTGGAAATAACACTGAGAGGGGGGGTGAATTAGTATTTACAAATCAATAACTTTTTCATTTCCATAATCAGATTTATATATGCTACTAGGTGAAGGGAACTCATGTGTGCACGCAACTGTTCTTAAGGCAACCAGCGTATATCTAGTGAACTTATGATTCAGTTAATTCATCATATGTTGATCTTTAACTAGTGCATCAGTACTAAACATTAAACAGTAATCATGTGCAGTAATAATAGAATAAACCATCACACATAAGCAAGACACATGAACACCAAGATTTAAGGTGGAAACCCAATGTGGGTGAAAACCACCTACTGCTATCGTCTCTGTCTTCTTTTAATAATAAGAAAATCTATGTACAATCTTGTACTGGTGCAGACTCATACCAGTACGCAGGCACCCACCTGCAGAAGGCTACAACCTTCTCTCATTCTCCAGCTTCTTCTGGAAGGGAGCTACAATCCCCTAGTTCTTGTTCTAGCCAATATATTTACTAGTACATAGGCTTCGACCTATAGAAGGCTACAACCTTCACTTGTTCTCCAACTGCTACTGGAAGGGAGCTCCAACCCCCCGATCAAAACACCAGCCACTACTGACAGGAAGCTTCGACTTCCTCACTAAAGGCTCCAACCCTCAGTATCCTCTAGGGACCACGTTGTTAATTTTAGGTATGTTCCATGCGAGAGCAATTTATTTAAATGTTCACAGTTAGCAATCACATCAGTATTAAAGTAAATTGCAGATAGAACATAAATATAAATCGCAGAAGACAAGCCAAGAGAAGAGGATACAAGGTGTGGCGCTAGCCAGGGACAAACCCCACAATGTGGGGAAACCCTTGATCAATTCTTCTTTTATGTTCTTCAAAGTTCAGCAGAGAAAGTGAGAGAGTACATTTACAATAGAAGTCAACACTTTGACTTTTGATATCTGCAGAGATCAGTTGAAGACATATTGCTTCAACTGATTCTCTAAGGTGACTCCTTCCCCTATCATAGTGCTGCATCTCGTCCATTTGTTGCACCTTACCGTGTAGTACCATTATGTTGCCCATACATCATGTTGCCCATGATCTCATCTATCATGTTGCCCATGATCATTATGCTTCATGCTGCCCATGATCTCATCTATCATGTTGCGCATTGATCTCATACATCATGCTGCCCATGATCATTATGCTTCATGCCGCCCATGATCTCATACATCACGTTGCCCATGATCATTATGCTTCATGCTGCCCATGCATCATGCTGCCCATGATCTCATCTATCATGCTGCCCATTGATTTCATACATCATGCTGCCCATGATCATTATGCTTCATGCTTCCCATGATCTCATCTATCATGCTGCCCATTGATCTCATACATCATGCAATCTCATAGATCATGCTGATATACATATATATGATGATTATCTATAATTAACGTGATCCTTGTCACTGTTCTTTGAAACATGATGAGATCGTCGTATGCCAAGGATCTCTTAAGCGTCATTGAAATCTATTTCATTATCAGAGTTATGCCAGGACTGTAACTTCTAACATAGTTTTCATAGAGCCAAGAGAATAGATCTATCATGTTGTTCATTGTGCTGCTACAGGTATGCCACTGAGGTTTATATACCAAGACAATATTATTGCTGTTCATTGTGTTAGGGTTGCGTAACAGTGACACCTTCATACTGCGTAAGGTATTCCTTTTGGCAGCTACAGGCCTCCCTTTTAACTGTGGCCAGATCTCTTTGACTTGCTGCGAATTTACCCTCATGCATTGTGACTAAGGGCAATCTTAAATGCTACGGTTATGACCTGCATATAAATGATTCCATGGACTGCGTATAAAGAGTCTCCGTGATCTGCATATAAGTGTCCCTCATACCAGCGTATTAGAGTTTCTATGACTGCGTTAAGGTGTCATAATTGACTACGTATCTGCTCCTCTCATTGACTACGTTAAAGTGTTTCTATGACTAGCGTATAACATTTTTTGACAACAACGTATATCATCCTTTATGAGCAACTTATATGATCCTCTATGAACAACGTATTTGTACAGCATATAAAGGCATCCATTGACTTCGTTTAGGGCTGATTAGAACAGCGTATTAGGGCCTCCATATCTACGTAGAATTCTCATCATGAACTGTGTATAGGTTTCCTTGAACAACGTAAGAATGTCTTCTCTTACTGCGACTAGGAGACTCCATTACAGGACTGTGTTCAGATGTGTTAGGGCTTCTTGAACAGCGTGTAGGCTAGGGCATCATACTTGGCTTTTCTTATGTGTCTCTCTCCTTCACCAAAAACCCAAGATGTGGAGAGGAGATCACATAAGGAGTGTGTCCAAATGACTTCAAATCCTCTTCTATTTATACTAAAACGTAGATGATGAATAGGCATGTCTATTGGGCTTTTGATCTACTCAAATTGCTGGTCGTCTTGATAATAATTCCATAATCAAAATAAATTCATATCTCCATAAATACTTATCGGAATCGGATGATCTTTAGATCAATCCTACACTTCTCGACGAGCGGGATCCAATAAAAATATCAGTTGCCATAAATAAGTTGACCCACATGAAGTTTGGCCCTAGTTGCTAATTTTAACACACGTTTCATAAATTTTCACACTGGATACTCCTGGTACACAATACTACAATATGAAGGCCACGTTTCATCAAATTTTCATGCTGGACCCATTAGTAACATTGAAGCTCAAAATCAATCGCCACTGCAATACAACCATCAAATACATCTGCATCAACCAATCACTGAAACCCAATCAATATCTGATATAACTGAAACTTAATCATCAATCTCTGATATAACTGAAACAATCAATCACTAAAATATCTGAACTTTTGACACAACTTAATCAAACAATCACTGAACCTCTGACACAACTGAATCATCCATTCATTCATACCAATCAACTGGAACAAAAAGATCACTGTAACTAGTACACAGATCTGAACCCAGAACACTGCATCAACAACCAGAACTAACTGTAGCCTCAAAAGGCATGTGTCAGAATGTATATGCTCCTTCAATGAAGAAAACTTGCGTGTATACGCTACTTCCTTCAGCCCAACCTGCGTATACCTCTAAAGATTCTGAATCATAAAATATCTGAATCACATACTGTACCAACCAACAGTGTACAAAACATCTACTGTCAACTTACAGAACTTTACACACGCAGGCAACAAAAAACACTTCTTCTCACTTATACAATCAATCAAATATCAACCTCCTTATGCATTCAGATTTACATTCAGATCTAAGAAGACTTCATTGACAAACAACGGTAAAATAGAAGCGGCAATAAATTAGCAATACCGATTTGATAGATTAGTCATCTCTGAACATCAAGCCTTTTTTTTGTATATGCTACTTGAAAGAACGGAACCTGCGTGTATATGTTCTTTTGCCGAGACGAACCTGCGTACAGATCTGCAAATATTGACTTAGAACTTTATTGCAATTCCAAACTTCAGAGAAACCCAGATCATGATAGATAACGAATAAAACAGACACAAAACATTAGATCTAGTCTCAACCAATATCAGATCATTCAAGAATAAGTCATTTCAGGTCTCGTGTTCTTGATCCAATATTGAACTCAAGGTGCACTTAAATATTTTAGATCTAGTCCCAAACATAACCCTGCAACATAAAATATAATTCAGATAGAAGTATTCCTTAGAATCTTATTCACTTGCACATCTGGCCTTATGATCCTCTCTTCTTTATTTTGGCCTTTGCAATACCATGAATTGAATCCACTTAGGACCAATACCTTGGATCAAATACCACGGACCGAATACCTCGGACTAAATACCTAGGGTCAATATCATGGTCCAAAGATACCTTGGACCAAATACCTCAGACCAAAACCATGGTTTTCAACATGTACGCGCTTTGCCTTCTGTGAGAGTGCGTGTGTACGTTATACGCTATTTCTGTTCTGAGTACCTGCATGTATACGCTGCTTGGACTAAGTGAACCTGCGTGTATCTCTTAAACTGCTCTTACATCATCTTCTTCCTTCAACTTCTTTATTATGATCAATATACCTTAGTTCCATCTCCCTGATCCTCTGTACCACTGCCCTATTGCCTTTGAATATTCGTGTTAGCCTCTTATCAAAACTGAGTTGACCTGTAGAGTTGCCATCAAGGACAATGTTTGTATCATAATGCCAACATGCTTATCTAGCAGATCTTGGAGATTAGGTCCCAAGAATTCCTAAGCTAAATATGCTCCAAGGACTTTGCTAGGGAGGCCTCTATAAGATTTCTTATACCATATGCCACTAGTGCTATTGTTGTAATACCTTGATCCTATCATGCTAATTTTGATTAATGTTTATATAACTTGAAAATATTGACTTATAATTATTAAATAATATTGGTATATACCTACACTTGTGAATCTGTAATTTTATTTTACTGATATGACTTTGATTAATTGTTATTATTCAATTCCTAAGGTGTCTTCTCAAGTTTATTTTTGGATAAGATATGGTCTTCTCCAATTTATTTTTAAATTAAATATCCATATTTCAAGGTGTCTTCTCAAATTTACTTTTGGGTAAGATATGGTCTTCTCCAATTTATTTCTAAATTAAATATCCATATTTCAATTCCTAATGTGTTTTCTCAAATTTACTCTTGGATAAGATATGGTCTTCTCCAATTTATTTCTAAATTAAATATCCATATTTCAATTCCCAAGGTGTCTTCTCAAATTTTTTCTTGGATAAGATATGGTCTTCTCCAATTTATTTCTAATTTAAATATCAATATTTCACTTTCCAAGGTTTTCCAAGTTGTCTTCTCCAATTTAATTCTGAAATAATTATTAATATTTCCATTCCTAAAGTGTTTTCTCAAATTTATGTTGGAATAAGATATGGCAAGGAAAGTCAAGGTCATTAAATTAAAATGATAGAGGGGTATTCATGGCATTGATAGTAGGTGGTTGAGGTGGATGAGAGGATGAGGCATAAAGGGAAGGAGGATGAGAAGAGAAGGGGGAATCCTTGTTCTTTATTTTGGCATTAGAGAATTTTATGGGGGGGGGAGGAATGTGGAGAAGGAGAAGGGAGAGAATGGAGAGAAAAATGAGAGAACTTAAACTTGGATCTATTGGAGAGTGTTGGTTTTAATTTGGACACACTACAATTGGTTGGACTTGGGCTCAGAGGGCTAGGGAACTTGTGGAGGTTCCCTGGGCTAGGAAATCATTCCTAATTGGCTGGGAGGTAAATTCAATTGGGTAGTTAGGAGGAACATCCCAACATAGTCAGGAGCATCCCAACCAAGCCATTGGAATAAATATTTTTCTATTGGTTGTTTTATTTATGGAAATTGTTTCAAAAATGTTTTTTTTTACATGTTTAATATGTTGTTGATCAACTTTTACTTGTATGTTTTTATCAAGTATATGTAGAGTTATAAACATGCTATTTTCTTATTATTGTAATTACATTGAATGATAAATTGGGTTTAGTTAGAAGACCTAAGTTAGGTCCTCATAATTGTTCTACATGCAAATATAAGACCCCCACATTAGTTTTTGTAAGTCATAAGAAATGTCATTGAATGAGAAATCGTGTTCCATTTGGATAACCACCTCGAGGGATTGGAACCATTAAATTTGTTCATGTTGACCTTTGGAAAATGGTGCCATGAATTGTGATCTTAAAAGTGTATGGGTGTAGGGGGAGGGGTCATTTTTGAAAGAGCTTGTGAGTTGTTTGGACTTTGTGGGTTGGATATTCCTCCTTTGTGGGATTAATACCTAGATTTGGTATATCAATATTCAAGTGGGCACTTAATGGCATCAATAATTGACCTCGGAATTTCATTGTGTCATTTATTTCTTTGATTGTAGACTCACTGGTAGGAACCTTGGATTTCAGAAGTTGGTTCCAAGCAAGCATGGCTTGGTTTTGGTTCTTCGTGCTGGCCATGTTGCAAATTTGAATCATGGTTGAATATTTTGTGGAAGTGTTACTCTCCACTTCTCTCACTGTGATTAGAGGGTTGAAAGGAATCTATTCAGATATACCATGAATTACTGTATTGATAGGTCCAGACAAAAAGGGTTACTTGAGAGGTAGATCCAAGTGCTCAACATGATGCAAGGAATATTTTGAGATAGGTCTCTTGCAATGGTGCTAGTAGAACCTAGACTTCTTTTTTATACATTGATAGGAGTACTACTCTTGACTGAATATTATTATGCTGATAGAATTTCCAAATTCCTTTAGGATGTAAAGATGTAGGAATTTCGTATAGGGTTTGTAGGGTCCTAAGGACAAAGGAGTGTCAAGTGCTATATGTCTTTGATATATTGAAGAGTTTCCAACAATAGTACTCGACGGATTTTTTCACAACAACAAGGAGGATTGTTTGTACCTTTAGTCTTACTATTATTTAGCCAGGTACATGAGACTCAAGAGTGATCTCCCTCAGTGCTATTTTTGGTGTACTATAGCAGTAGGATAGTTGTGTTGAAATTCTATGACAAGTACAGTAGAATACAATTTCTTGCTAGATAATTACTTCTTAATGATTTTTCACACAGTATTTTATGTCACTGCTATCATTGAATAATTACACTAAGAAAATCTTAACTTTAAATGTAGTGAAAATAGTAAAGATCATAGAAAGACAATCATGCACAATAGACACAAATTTTTTCACCTGGGAAACCCAACCTTGGGAGAAAACCCAACAATCTTTTCTAGGAGAAATTTGTCTTTTTTAGCAAGGTTACAAATTAGAAATTTGTGTAGAAATCTGTGCCGATATACCAGTCAAAATACTAGTCAAACTTTTTCAAACAGCAACAAGTCAACGCTAGTCAAACCAACCAAAATACATAGAAGTCAACACTGGTCAAATAGTGAAATTTCGACTGTGTAGTCAAACATATGGTCAACAATCCACATGTGTGGCCTTGTAGTCAAACTGCAGCTGGTCATACCTTAGCAGGTGTAGCTTCCTGTGGTCAACACTCAGTCACATCAACTTGGTCAAAGGTTTGGTCAACTCGGCCTTCTTCCTCACACATGCGGCTAGTCAAACAATTGGTCAATTTGTCCTTTTTCTCACATTTGCAACCTAAGAGAGATAGAAAAAGAGATGATGGATGATCCTCCAAAACAAATTTATCCTTAGTTGAATTTCTCCTCCATTAGAAAAGATCAATGAGCTTCTTATGTTGATTGATTTGCCTCACATGTCTGTCTATTTATATATAGTTCTAATGTGAGTGGACACCCATAGAGGTGGCTCTTCACCCCCTCACTTATGGAGCCTACATGACAACTCAACATTAGACTAGAATTGTTACCCCACTAATGGGTAAAAGCCTATGTTGCGGGAAATGCCATGGGAGGAGTCGTCCTAGTACCCAAAATGTTGAAACGACCCTGAAATGCCGCCGAATGTCCTAGATGGCGTTCACAATTTTGAAACGCCTTCTGAGATTACCGACGACGTTTCAGAGTTGTTTTCGGCTGCTATGGGCTACATTTCAAGGGGAAAAGTTTTTTTGTTTTCTGGGCATCTCAAGGGGCCAAGAAGGGCATGGGCCCCTTCTATCACCCAAAAACACTAATTTAACACTTTTTTATGTAGCCATACTTAGAGCTCTCTCTTTTTGCTCTTGATATTACTTCCAATGGTGATGCAAGTGCAAGTGGAAGTACTAATAGAGTTGCCTTTTTTGCTGAACAAGCATCCTATTTTATCCTTGTTGATGAGAATGAGGATTTTTATGAGTAATGATATGTTAATGTAGCCAATAATTGTCTTTAGCTCATGTTTTATTTCAATTTTAGCACATATAGCCTCTTGTATAAAGGCTAATTTTGGAGCCTTAGATGTAAAGCCTCATCTATAAAGGCAAAAATTGGATTTTGCATCATGTAATCATCTATTGGAGTTAAATAGACTTGGTTTTCCTTCTAAAACGTCATTTATACATCTCATTCTTTCTTTTTTTGCAAGATAACATGTTATTAACTCATTTATAAAAAAATTATGACGTTTCGGCCGACATTTCCATTTTCTGGGGGTCACGTTTTGGGCTGTCCCTATTTCGGAAACTTCTAAACGTTTCGACGTTTCATGCAACTTAGGTGAAAGCCCCATTAGATAAAGAATTCAAACCCATTTTATAAAATAGATCATTCACCTTGGAGCTAGCAATGTGAGTACAGTGGGCCATTTACCCCTAGCCAAATGATAAATCAGCATGGCCCCATAGGTAAATGTATCAATCTCCCCTAGTCAAATCAACATGACCCCATGGGAGATGTCTGCCCTTGGGCCATTCACCCTTAGCCAAATTAGCATGGCCCAACCAAATTATCATGGCTACTTTGGGTGAATGTATCATTTCCCCACTAGTTAAATTAGCATGACCTCGTGGGAGAATGTTTGCTCAATGCTGCGAAAACATCAACAAGTTGTAGGTTTATGTAAGGTTGCTTTTAGGTACACCTAAAGGGCTTTTGATATACTCTAGGGTACATGGAAGACAATTATGTATTCAAATGTTGTTTGATGTGGTGCTACTTAAAGGGTTATTAACATGACTTGTATTATTGAACCAAGGCTTTTGTGAGGAGAGTTGTTTAAAGAATCTTCTTCCAGATCCATCACATTAGAAATTTTTCCTGTCATGGATGGATCCTAATGTGATGGATCTAGAAGAAGATTCTTTAAATGACTTGCATTTTCTATGTGTAGTCTTCCTCAGCTTCAACCTTTTTTGTAAAATGACAAACCTTTGTGTTATTTAAAGATGTTGGAACACATCTCTAGCCTAAAAATGTATGCCTAAAACTATAGGTGTGTTGGCTCAAAAAGAGCTTTAATACCACTTGTAGTGTTCTTTAACCCTTAACCCTTAAACTTGAAACACAACTAGGTATATAGAGAATATAAGTGTAGAAAACCACATACAAGAGACAATAAAATAAAATATACAAAAGATACTCATGTATTATTATAATCAAAAGAAAGAAGACAATGTTCACTTGCCTCTTAAGGTGGGGTGACCTTTCACTGAGCAAGGCTCCAAATACAACAACGCAAGATAAACATTCCATAATGATGCAGGAGCATTCAACCCAAGGAAAATCATTGTATTTTAGTAGACATAGGGGGGTCACGTGTTTTAAGGAAGTTGGTTTCCTAAGTTTCAAATTAATGTAATATTTAGGCTTTTAAGTGATTAGAATATGAATTAATTAGATGTGTGAGGATGTTTGTAAATGCTCTCGAATAAAGGAGAACATGAGTGGTTAATAATGACAAGAGAGTTAGAAGTTAATTATAACTCTAAAGGTAGTTTCATGATTCGAGGAACTAGAGAGAGTTCTTAGGAATTAATTGAAGTTAGAAGTGGACATAGAGGACATTTAGGAGTTAGTTCAGTAGATCTAGGATTTGAACTAGAATTAGTTCAACAAAACCTTTTTGATATAAATGTAAGTCTACAAGCACAGTAAAGGAAGAGGCCACTGATATTGAAGATCAGGCTTGTGAGACAGAGGTCTCGATATGTAATCATTTGTTTATACTTATATATACAAAGGTTTATTTCCTGTGTAAGTGTGTGAAACGAGTATTTAATGAATGAATTACATGTAAGTTATGAATTTGTAGGTTCTGTAACAGAAGGTTGCAGGTAGAGTTCTGTAGATACGCAGAGGAGATAATGATTTAGAGGAATCATAAGGGATCTTTGAATCCAGCTGAAGGATCAGAGTAAGCTCTGGAGAGGTAGCAAAGGGAGAATTCACGGAGTTAAGTTCAGAGGAAGCGGAAGAGCGGAAAACCGAAACCCTGAAGAAAAACCCAAAACCACAAAGAAAAACACTGAAGAACGAAGTAAAGTCAAAGGAAAGGAACGAGCAGAGAAGTGAAGAGGTGATGCATAAGAACCGTTAGATCTCATAGATCAACGGTCATTCATGAGAGAAGAGCGTGGGAGATAACTAACGAAAAGGCAGGTTTATAAGCGGAAGTGGTATTTCGGGCGAGGTTTAAATGGTAAGTGGTATGGAAGGGTGAGGGTTCGATTCCACTCCCATTCGACACGTAGCACAAAGGTGGTGAGGGGAAACCACTTTATTGGGCAGTTAATCCCTGTGTTCGTTGTCTATCCGAAACCAACATCAACCGTCAGATATGAAGAAGGAAGATCGACGGCGGAGGTTCGTCATTCTGTTCTGTTGATCGGGTGAAAGTCCTACCGTCGGATCGAGTCTAGATCGACGATCATAATTTGATCGCTGATCGGAGTTTGAATGGAGAGTGCAATGGAAAGGTGATGGATGAGTGCGGACCTGATGACAATTATGAACGCGGGTTTATAATGTTTGAAGTGCAGCCTATGTGTTTCGGTTAGGTTATTCCTTTGTATTCCGATATAATTTGGAGTTCCGCATTTAAAGGTAAGTTTATGCAATAAATGCTATGTAACCAATGCTTAAAGAGGGCAGGTTATATATATGTGGTTAAAGGGTTAGCGAAAGCTTAAACTAAGGTTTATGGGAGTGAATGAGCCTGATAGAAGGGTTTAATGAAAGACTTTAATAAAGTCATAAATGAAGATTTGAGGGTTGATTAAAATCCCGATAAGTGGATATTGCCTAAGGGTTAGGCTATGTTGGGTTTTAATAAATTATTCCGCAAAGATTAAGAAAGGGGTCCTTAACCATTGATGGTTGAGATTTTCACTCGTTAGAGAGTTAAAATTCCTGGGACAAATGTACTTATGCATTGTAGATGCATACTGTGGGTATAAGCGGGGGTAACCCTGCATCATTTGGTATCAGAGCAGAGTTGTAATCAGAGCAGGGAAAGATTTCCTATGGAAAGGAGTTTGCACACAGAATAAGATAATGTGCATAAGTTAAGTGAATGAATGGTAGAGACTACAGTAGAAGATTGTAAGGGGAACTTTTGAAGTTCCTGGGAGATTGTAGCAGTTCCAGCAGAGGCTTGGAGTAGACAGGAACAGAGGATTCCTTGAAGAAAAGTGAGAGCAAGATTGGTTAGTACAAGTTCTGAAGGAAAGAGGACTTGGAGACCAAATAGAGGACACTCCATTCAAAGTGCAGAAGAATGGGAGAATAAGATCATACATAGATCTTGGAGGTAAGATAGTGTGTTTTGTTTCAAATTGAAATTTAAGATTGTGGTTGCAGATGAAACATCTCAGCAAAGGACAGTGAGAGAAGCTGTGAGAGGAGAACCAGATGTGTTCTTTAAGGCAGAGTAAAGAAAACACTCTGAAGGAGAAGTGGCAGTGAACCTGAAGAGCCCAACAAGGGGTTGGACAGAGAGAGGACAGCTGAAGTGTTCTCAAGAGAGAATGAGAGTTTGCAGAAGTCTAGAAGGAGCAAAGGTGTTGCTCAAGAGGAGGTTCCAGACAGAGGACTCGTGCTTACCAAAAGACTGAGTGAGGAGAGCTTAGTGAGGTAAGATTGTAGCGAGGAGGACTAGCTGTTGTAGAGGCTTGTTGTAGATGAGTGAGGAGCTCATGAAGGAAGAGGAGAAGAAGATGACTACTGATAGTCATAGCAGAGGTTCAAAGAGAAGCCACAACAGAAGAAAGATGAAGAAAGAGGATGCTAATGCAAATGGCAAGAGGATGAGTCAAGAGGAAATTGACAAAGAGATTGTAGAGTTAAAAGAACAACTCGATGCATTAAGGAGAATACTTGAGGAAAGCCAGAGACTAGGTTGGGTCTTGAGGAAGAAGCCAGTGAAGTGGCATAAGTTGCAGAGAAGGCTACAACAGAGGCAAGTAAGGTGGCTGATGGAAGAACTCAAAGAAGCTGAGTTGGAAATGAAAATGGAAGTGTCCATTTGTGAAGCAGAACAGGGTGAAGTTCTGAGAGAAGATGAAGACTTGAAGACTGAAACTTCAAGTGAGGCCAAAGGGTCACATGGTTTTAAATCTGACAATTTGTGTATGTTTGTAGGTGAAACATGTAAAGAAGGACAATTTGCTGATATTGTCATAAAGGAGGAAGAAGACAAGTAGAATCTAAATTATGTTATGGAAGAAGATGAGATAGATTGGTCTCATATACAGTTGGGGAAAGATATCAAGCAACCAAGTGAAGGGCTTGAGGAGATTGAAGAGGAGACCATCGAAGAATTTTTGAATCATATGAAGGATTTAGAACATCAAGGAGATATGATGGTTGAAACATCAAGTTGGACCACAAGGTCTTATGTTTTTAAGACTGATAGTTTGTCTGTGGATGCAGAACAAATGAAGGAGAATATTAATGCAGATGGTGAGACAAGGATAGCTCTTGGAAAAGGTAAACAACAAGAGATTAAAGGCAAACTTGAAGAAGAGACTATGTTAGCTGAAAACATAGTAAAGGATCATCAGTTCACTATGATGACAAGCACAGTGGAAATAGCCATGGAAACTATTGAGACAGTCAGTAAAAAAGAAGGACATCTACTGAAAGATGTTAAGAAGGAAGAACCCTATGCAAAGGATTTAACCTTGGGAGAAGGAACACTAACAAAGGAGTGTTTTGCAGAGGATGAGCAATCTTTTGAAACTGTCAGAAGTATGGAAGAGTATCTTTCAGAAGATAAAAACTCTGAAGTAAAGGAGGATGGAGAATGTCTCTTAAATGAGAGAAGCAGTGATTTATTGCAGCAGAAAGAACTTAATAATGCATTGATATTTGAAACTATGACAACACAGGAAGAATTTCTTGTGAAAGAAGGAGATGAAATTCAGTTTGAAGAGTTGATATGTGAAGCAATAGTTGAGACTGTTGAACCTTGTGATTTTGAAATTGATAATTTGTTTATAAATGCAGGGATTATAAGTGATGATGAAGTACTTATGAAGTATCACAGAGAAATTGCATTGCTGGAAAATTCAGAGTATGACAGTGTGATTACAGAAGGAGTTCACTACAGTGGAAAAGAGCAGGAAGACATCATTAGAGTAGATGATGTGGGGGAGAGAGTAGCTGACAGTCTCATGAATTCTTTTGAGAATTCAAAACAGCATATTGATGTGTTGACAGAGGAGAAAGAAACAGAGCAACAAATTGAATTGTTGCCAAAGGAGGATAAGGCACAGAAGCCTTATGTTTTTGATATTAACAAGTGTTTTGTGAGTGCAGGTTTTGTTGCAGATGCTGGAGGAAATTTGGCACAGATGAGTAGCCAAATAAAAATGAAAGAAGAAGATTCTATGGAAGAATTCAATCCATGGAACAGAGATGTTCAATTGTTGGAGAGAATGTTGGAAAGTCATGATTCAGTGCAGACAGAAATAATCATGAAAGAGGGTAAAGATGAAAGGGAGACAACAAGAATAACAAAACAAGTAAGAATGAGAGGAAGAGTAAGAGTAAGTGATAGCATTCGACAACTCCAAGAAGAAGAAGAACATATTGAAGAGTTGGTGGACAACAACAACCTGAAACAAAGAGAAAGAGGCAGAAGTAAGTGGCAGAGTATAGACCAGTCCAAGGATGTACTGGAGATGGAGATTGAAGAATTATGGCAGCTAATGATGAAACAGACCATAGGGAGGAAAATGATAGCAGTGGGAACATGGTCAATCAGAATTTGAACTTGATTGACAAGGAGAGGAAGATGAAACAGAAAATAACAGACATACAACAACAACAAAGGTGCAGAGCTTTCAGACAGTTACAAACTAAAGTTTGGGACCCTGGAGGTTTTCTATCAACACATGAAGACACATGATTAGGAGATCATGAATATTTTCTACTTTGGGAGTCTAATGTAGGAGCATTCAACCCAAGGAAATCATTGTATTTTAGTAGACATAGGGGGGTCATGTGTTTTAAGGACGTTGGTTTCCTAAGTCTCAAATTAATGTAATATTTAGGCTTTTAAGTGATTAGAATAGGAATTAATTAGATGTGTGAGGAAGTTTGTAAATGCTCTCGAATAAAGGAGAACATGAGTGGTTAATAATGACAAGAGAGTTAGAAGTCAATTATAACTCTAAAGGTAGTTTCATGATTCGAGGAACTAGAGAGAGTTCTTAGGAATTAATTGAAGTTAGAAGTGGACATAGAGGATATTTAGGAGTCAGTTCAATAGATCTAGGATTTGAACCAGAATTAGTTCAACAGAACCTTTCTGGTATAAATGTAAGCCTACGGGCAGAGTAAAGGACGAGGCCACTAATATTGAAGATCAGGCCTGTGAGACAGAGGTCTCGATATGTAATCATTTGTTTATACTTATATATACAGAGGTTTATTTCCTAACTGTGTAAGTGTGTGAAACGAGTACTTAATGAATGAATTAAGTTATGAATTCGTAGGTTCTGTAATAGAAGGTTGCAGGCAGAGTTCTGTAGATACACAGAGGAGATAATGATTCAGAGGAATCATAAGGGATCTTTGAATCTAGCTGAAGGATCAGAGTAAGCTCTGGAGAGATAGCGAAGGGAGAATTCGCGGAGTTAAGTTTAGAGGAAGCGGAAGAGCAGAAAACTGAAACCCTGAAGAAAAACCCAAAACCATAAGGAAAAACACTGAAGGACGAAGTAAAGTCAAAGGAAAGGAACGAGCGGAGAAGTGAAGAGGTGATGCATGAGAACCATTAGATCTCATAGATCAACGGTCATCGCATGAGAGAAGAGCATGGGAGATAACTGACGAAAAGGCGGGTTTATAAGCGAAAGTGGTATTTCGGGCGAGGTTTAAATGGTAAGTGGTATGGAAGGGTGAGCGCCCGATTCCACTCACCATTCGACATGTAGCACAAAGGTGGTGAGGGGAAACCGCTTTATCGGGCAGTTAATCCCCGTGCTCGTTGTTTATTTAAAACCAACATCAACCGTCAGATATGAAGAAGGAAGATCGACGGCAAAGGGTCGTCGTTTTGTTCTGTTGATCGGGTGAAAGTCCTACCGTCGGATCGAGTCTAGATCGACGGTCATAATTTGATCACTGATCGGAGTTTGAATGGAGAGTGCAATGGAAAGGCAATGGATGAGTGTGGACCCAACGACAATTATGAACGCGGGTTTATAATGTTTGAAGTCCGGCCTATGTGTTTTGGTTGGGTTATTCCTTTGTATTCCAATATAATTTGAAGTTCAGTGTTTAAAGGTAAGTTTATGCGATAAATGCTATGTAACCAATGTTTAAAGAGGGAAGGTTATATATGTGTGGTTAAAGGGTTAGCAAAAGCTTAAACTAAGGTTTATGGGAGTGAATGAGCCCGATAGAAGGGTTTAATGAAAGACTTTAATAAAGTCATAAATGAAGGCTTGAGGGTTGATTAAAATCCCGATAAGTGGATATTGCCTAAGCGTTAGGCTATGTTGGGTTTTAATAAATTATTCCGCAGAGATTAAGAAAGGGGTCCTTAACCATTGATGGTTGAGATTTTGACTCATTAGAGAGTTAAAATTCCTGGGACAAATGTACTTATGCATTGTAGATTCATACTGTGGGTGTAAGCGGGGGTAACCTTGCATCACATAACTCCTATCTCTTTAAATAGATTTTGAATAAGTGAACCCTAACTACTTGTGGTCTCATCATTAATGGGTACCAACTACCTAATGGGCCTTTATGCCACACAAAGTCGCACTTTTAGTTTAAAGTCCCAAAAAAGGAATGTTAGCCTTGTGGAACTAAGGAGATTGGGCATTTTCACGTCACCAACTCTTCTCTCACTTTAGTCTCAGGAAAGGTCACTTTAGACTTAAGTTTGGTTCCTAGCTAAGTGGGGTTTCCCTAATGGTTAACTAGGTTCAGTTCATGTAGTAATGCATGGGATTAAAGATAACCTAGAAACAATGTATATGAAAAAAGGTTGAAATAAGATGGGATAGGGGTGATGAGTGTAAGGGAGACTAGTACCTATCTACTTCGACTACGGAGTAAAGATAACCTAGAAACAATGTATATGAAAAAAAGGATGAAATAAGATGGGCTTGGGGTGGGGACTTCATAATGGACCAAATCATGGACCAAAGGATGGAAAAAAGGATGAAATAAGATAACCGAATCATGGACCACAAGTGGGGACTTCATAATGGCCTAGCCTTCCATAATGGGCTTCAGGATGTGCCAATGTCTCCTGAACTCCAAATTGGGTTAACCAATAATCCTATTAGGTGGTTTCTACTTCTAAAGGGGATAATATAGTCAAGGTACATCCCTCAAAAGGTGGTGGCATGTGACAGAGTGGTGAATGAAGTAGTGGATGAGAAGGGGCAACCTTGGGTTACATATTGGGGTACAAGGGTAGCTAATAAGAGGGAAGCCCATACATGGGTTTATGATGTATAGGAGGGTGCAATCGTGGTACATGAGGGGCCTCAGCTTTGATTTTTCCACCCTTTTTTATATGCCTTTTGCCTTTTTATGATTTTCTTTGATTAACTCCTTGGGGCTTAAAGGGGTAAGAGCATGATGTATAAGATATAGTAGTGAATACCTCCTTTTAAGGTGGGGCAGTTCATTGCCCGCCAGGGGTTGGGACAATCATGGTTTCCTCTATTATCAAGGAGGTTCATGGAACCTGTAGGAACCAGGGAGATGGCCATGATGATGGGGTAGATCTCATATATTGTCTTTTGCCCACGTGCTAAATGTATTTGTCCCGATCATCTTTTGCATTTGGTGGTACATTTTCCTGTTGAATGTGGCCATATATGCTTTTATCTTTCTTTTTAGCTGCATCAACCTCCAAGCTTCATTCCAAGCCATGACCAAAGGTGTGGGCAAGGAGAAGGGGCATGCTAAACCTATGTGGACCCAATAGAGGAATGTGGACCCAGGTGGGAGAAATGATGAATGGGGTAATAATGAATGGAAAGAGGGTAATATAAGCAGATAAGGGAGTGGGACCACACAACCAAAATCGGGGTTTCCCAAGAAATACCATCCTTGGAGCTAAATGGTTAGTAAAAGAGATCCCACGAGACTAGAATCCAAGGTTAATACCTAAAAGGGGTTTAGGGGACAAGAGCACAAACCTAGCCCTTTCTTTACGCCGAATGCCCCCATTAATCCATGCCCAGAAGTCTCCATGATAAGCAAACTACAGTAATCAATTTCCAAATAACAAGGCATACCTTTAGGTTCGAGAGGCCCACCTTCAAACATATGATCATGGTAGATGGGTGAGGGACCACATGGCTAGCTCATGTGGCGGAGAAATGGCACAATGAGCTAGCTGGTGGCTGCAAGGGGCTATTGGTTGAAGACCATCTTGGAGAAAAAAATTATCCTAAGGATATTACCCACAAAATGGTGGGTAACATCTGGCTCCAACTGGGACGTGATCTCTCGAAGAAGTGGGTGAAGCTACTCGAACGGGAGGTCATGAGAACTCCAAAAATCTCTTGGTTACCGTAGACCTGTCACCTGCACATATAATAGATGGAAAAACACAGGGCAACATGCTTTTGCAACGTCTCATGATCACACATGCTATATGTTAGGCCATAAAATCAACAGAAAATAAAATATGCAGATATGCACCTATCTACCATGAGAAATATCATATGATGTTATTTCTAATGTAGAAAATGAGCATGCAATGCAACCTATCCTAACATGCATATAATAAGGCTAATACTAAGTGTAATCATAAAGCCAGTGCAACCAACATATCATCTCATCAATATACATATGCCTGCCAATATGATTACTCATGTGGCCCTCGCTTCATCTGCCATGTGACTATGTCCACATTTGATTTGTGGGCTAGGTCTCCATTTGTTGCCCTTGGCCTAGCATTTGCCCTTTAGGTCCCCTGCTAGTTTGAGCGGTAACAGGACAAAAGGACTTGAGAGAGTGGGGGCTAAAGGGACTAGGCATGGTTGACCACAGGAGGCTAGAACACCATATTCATAATCATCGCATGGCATGCAAGGCTTTAGACTTACAAAATTGCATCTCATTGACTTACAATGATGTTGTCCATTTAAAACATAGGGTACCTCCAAGAGATAGCATTTCCTTTTATGGGGAGTTGATTAAGAGAGTGTTGGGCCACTAGGACTGCTATGAGAAAAATTGTAATTGGAATTTGGATTCTGGATGGACCATTATGATCATAACTTTGGAAGTGGCTAGTGCTGACCATCCAAACCACGATTAGAATGTGGGTATTTAATGAACATTGTGTTGCATTTAAATCCTGAAATTTGGCAGCTAAAAAAGAGAAACTTGTCTCTATCAGAATTCCTTGCTTGGGGAAGTAGGCCTCTTAAGGCCTTGATCTACATCAAAGATCTAGGATATTTGTTGATCAAGGATTTGTTACCCACCAAAATAGGTATCCCTATTGAAGGAATTCTTTTTCCTACATTTGATAGCTAGACAACCAACAACGCTTGCCAGCCACCATTAGACGATGATATGCCATGTGCCTCTGTTATGAAACCAGCTCAAGGAAAAGTTAGAAAAGATAGATCAACGCCTTAAAATTCAGCCTCTTCGAGGGGGCAACCTCCTTTACATTACATAAATGAACAATTCTTGGATGATTCAAATGACAAAACCTCCTTTCT